>OVAU01000982.1:0-16753 GCA_900406315.1 Biscutella laevigata subsp. laevigata
TATTCCATCTCCATTCCACCAAGACTCCATCATTATCTCTTACATCTCACCTTCATATCAAGATCTCGTGTTCATCTTCACTCTTTGTTCATCTTATTCGGTTCCATCTTCATTGCTCTCTCTCGGCTTAAGCTTCACTCCTTTTCCCCATTGAATCCTCACGGGTTCTCTTCATCTCCACACGTTGAGCTCACTGTCTCCTTCATTTATCCATCTCATCTTCATCTCATCTCACCTATAAAGCTTCCACCTTTCATCATTTCCCTCAAGACTTCCGCCATTTCACTCATTTCCCCATATCCCTTCTCATCATCATCTCACATATCTTTCTCCTCTTTACTGCTTGGCTAACGGTCCTACCCAGGGTCATATCAAAAGGGTTTCTATCACGGTAGTGAATTAATCTACATTAAAAATGCATAGACATAATACAAGCTTGATTGTGTGAATTGAACTATCTATTAGCAATAAATTGACTGCCCATTTTGATTGCCCTGGTCCATATGCTTGCTTTATTTATTGAATTACATTTTTTCGGTTTCGTTGACTTTTGGTTGACTTTTCTTGTTTTGCTTAATTTGTTTAGTAGTTCTAGATAGGATTGTTAGTGACAGACAACTCATATCGATTCCAACATAGACTTAGCAAATTCATAGTAGAACTAGTGTGTTATCACCCCCAAGTTGGTTCGACAACTCAACTTACCCTATACTACATTGATAGTTAGGTTTACTAGCCCATAGTAAAATCGAACTTATCACTTCCGACTACAATTCCTACATCTTTAACATCTCTATTATCAGGGTCTCTCAATGAACCACCTCTCTATTCATCAACATCGGCTCCATCACCTTCATGCTACTCATAAAGGGAAAATTTTGTTTCAAGAACATAGATACGACTTCTATCCATATTCTTTAAGATTAGCTCGTTATTCTACAAGCAAAGGTCGGCTCCAGTGGCCTTCGAGAACATTCTCCCAAGAATGACGGACTCATTCTCCCTCATAGCCAAGTCAATCACATAAAAGTCGGTGGGTATCCAACAGCTTTGGATCACGACATGTATCCCCATGAGTACCCCACACGGCACAACATAGTTTCCTTCGAAAGTGGACAAGTAAACCAATGGGGGTGCAACAGGAGTCAGCTCCAAGTAGTCACATACGTCCTTAGTCACCAGGTTCACAAATGAGCTCTTATCGCACAATGCATGCCCCAAGTCAAGACCGTGGATGCTGATCGGTATGTGGTAACACCCAAGCTCTAATTGTGCGGCCTGCACACTAAAAACTTTTTGTTGGTGATCAGTCTCCCACCACGAAAAATCCTCCTCGGTTTGTTCCCTTGTGATGCTTGGCTCACTAGAGCTATTGTTGCTTGACCGGGGTATGGATATTGGTTGAAGTATGGGGTTACAGTCTAGTGCAGCTTGTTCATTGTCATTGTCTTCCTCAGAATTGATTCCAAACACTTGAGTTTTATCTTTGTCCTCTTTTGGTAGTTGTCTACATTCATAGACTTGAGTTCCATTCTCTCCCAAGTCCAGTCTAACCACTTCGTTCCCGATGTCAATATCCGCTTGAATGGAATCTAAGAATGGGCGGCCGAAGATGAGGGGTTTTTCATTCTTTGTTCATATGGAGAACTACAAAATCAGTTGGAACCCAAACTCCCCTCACACTGATTGGCAAGTTCGTTAGCATCCCCACCGGTTTTCTTTTGGTGTTATCGACTAGTACCAAAGAGATCTTGTAAGGGTCAAAAACAGAAAAACCCAAGGTAGTCTTATCAAAATATTGCACTGCGGCTTCAAATTCCTTTAACTTGGTACGAAGTTTCTCTTTATGTGGTTCAGTGAAGTTTGGACTGTCCAGTAGTCCCTTCATCCTAGGTAGTCTTATCTTCATGTCTTGAATATCAAGACCAAGCTCGGGTGTGTACTGAGCCAAGTGGCGACCCGGAAAGGGAAGCTTGGGCTTGTACACATCTAGTTTGTTCTCTACAATAAAGCCTTTCCTTGGCTTTCCTCAACATCATCCATCCTCATGATCAGTTCCGGTACAAGCGCCTCCCCAACTTGGATCTCATTGTCCTCGATGAGATCGTTCGTGGAGATGATATTGGCATACTCTTCCTTAGGAGATTCGGTCTTTCCCGGAAGTAGGCCCATTGGGCGCTTAGAGGAAGAGGCGACCTGAGCAACCTGGTTGTCAAATATCTAAGTGGGAAAACATATACTCAACCTTGCCATTAAGGTCAGTGTAGAAATGGTCCACCTTAGGGTGATTTCCTTCTTGAATGTGGAAAATTCGATGGTGTTCCTTGTTTTCCCTTGAATCAATTGCTTTAGCAAAACATTCTTTGATCATCCTTTGCAACTACCGGTTCTACATTCCTTTGGTGTTGCGGTGCAGAGTTAGGCTGAGCAGCTGTAAATCTTGAGGGTCGGTTATAAGGACATGTGGGTTGGTTGTTATAGCCACCCTAGTTCTGGTACTGTGGACGGTTCTGGTAACCCTGGTTGTACATCGGTCTCTGAACCAGATATATCTGATCTTATGGATTAGCCACATTTGTGCTCCTGTAAGAAAAGTTTGAATTGAGGTTTGTATTTTTGGTTTCCCATGTATTGCACTTTCTCAACATGGTACTCCTCCTGGATGCCTTCATCGTATTACTCACAAAATGAACAGTAGCTTGCTGAGCATTAATCAGTTTGTCGATCTCGTCACTAAGGGACTTGATCTCTTTTTTTTTATCCTTCATCCTTAATCTCAGTATTCCCCTTATTGGTCTGATCATAGTCTTCCACGTTATTGTTACTGCTCTGAGCTAAGTTCTCAATGAGTTACAACCCATCTTCAGCGGTCAAGTTGTGGAAGCTACCTTGGCTAGCAGTTATGACCACTAGCTGGTATTTCTCTGTCAATCCACTGAAAAATGTGTTGAGGAGGCAGATTTGAGAGAACCCATGTTGCGGGCACTTGAGCGTGTAAGATGTAAAGCGATCCCACACTTCCTCAAACGATTCCATGTCCCTCTGAGTGAACGGTGATATCTCGCTTTTGAGCTTCCTGTCCTGGCGGGTGAAAAGAACTTTGAGAGGAACACTTTCTTGCAATCTGTCCAAGTTGTGATTGAGTCCCTTGGAAGCTTCACCTCCCATTGGTGAGCATTGCCGCCCAAAGAGAATGGGAACATGCGTAGCTTAATGGAATCCTCGCCAACCCCGTTTATCTTAATCGTGTAGCAAACCAGATCAAAGATGTCAAGATCTTCCAAAGGATCTTCCGATGGAAGGCCATGGAAAGTGTTTCATTGAACCATGGAGATGAGGCTTGTCCGAATCTCAAAGTTGTTATTCTCCACTGCCGGCAGTTAGATCCCGATTCGTTGTCCATGCATTGTAGGAGCATCATGGGCACCGATGGTCCTAGCCAGTTGAACTGGGACATTGGCAGCAGCTGGTTGGTCTTGTACTCCTTCCATCTCGAGATTGAGACGGTGAATGTGCAGTTTGCATTCAGCTTCTCATCTAGCTCGTGTGTTGTGGCATTCAAGAGCAGTGATATCCACTAGAATTGGTAAGATGTTTGCTGATCTGTGAGAGTGTAAGTTCATGCGCCTGAGACACAAAGAAAAACAGAACTCGAAAATTTGTAACTTGAAATAAAGGAAACTTAGTCCCTAAAAGACACAAAAGAAGTATCGGTAGTTCGAATTCCTAAATTGGCAACAGTGCCGGTTGATAAACTTGTACTGTTGTACCTTGTTTGTTTGTCAATCCAAACAAGTGTGAACTAGGGACAATACTTCTTACGGAGTGGTCGATTAGGTCTAAATTAATAGGGAGGATAGTTTTCCTGTTACTAAAACGATCCTAAGAAAACTGTAAATGAGATAAATGTCGATTGTTGTAAAGGCAAGCTGACACTAAAGGATAGCAAATTCAAGATAAAACATTAAGCACATGAACAAACAGTTGATTTCAGGCAGTTTAACTCAGGGTAAAGATGTTCAATTCCCTCAAATAAGCAAGTCTTAGGTCTAGGACTTTCAAATATAGATTAATCCACAATCTCTTCACTAATTGCAAAATTAAGAAGCATTAACAACAATCCCATGCAACCATCTAATGATCCTAACACAATCTCTCGGAAAAGCTTCAAAAGACAACATTAAGGCTAAATCCGAAAACTTCAAGTACCTCTCGGCATCAATGAGATTTATTAGCTCTAGTTTGAGATGGTCAAACCTAACCTAGCCTTAGGAACCCCTTAATGAAGAAGACATTAACAATCTAAACCTTCAACATCAATAACCATTGCTACATCGCCTTTAATGTAGCCTAATCATCCACTTAGTAGATGACTACTCACTAGTTATGGTAAGAACACAAGATCTAATCACAAATATATGCCAAAATATGTTAGATTAAGAGTAAGAAGCAAACAAAAGAGAGATTAAACAAGAAAATTGATATTAAAACTTAAAGATCCAAAATGTAGCTAACAATACCAAAAGTAGAATGAAACTTATAAAAACAAGCACTCCCTTTTAGGGTTTTTTGGTTAAAAGACTTAAATAGTTGCTCCAAACAAGAGAAATAAGCTTGGTCACCTCATTAATTCGGTTGTGACTCTGTATTGGATAGGATCGGTCAGTGCAAATCGATGTTGGTGACTGATCCTGCCTAATTTCTTCATTTGATGGCTTGTATCGGTCACTCATGATCAATGTTGGTGACCGATGCTGCTTACGCTTTTGGATGATTGTCTTGCATCAGTCACGCATGATTGATATTGTTGGTGACCAATGTGGTTCCTCCTTCTTCTTCATGTCATGCATTGATCCCCATGATCGATGTTGGTGACCGATGCAATTTCTTCTTCTACTTCTTGGTGTGCATTGGCTATCCATGATCGATGCCTATACTCGATGCAGCTGGTTTTCGATTCCTCTCTTTGTATCGCCTCTCCTTGGCCGATGATGATAGCTGTTTTGATCCATCCCTTGACACCTTTATCTCAATTGATCCCAATAGTTGACTAAGTCCTCTTCAATTACAAGAAATGGAAAAGATGCACAAATGCAATCCTAAAGAACCTAAATGCAATCCTAACAATACAAAAGTGATATAAAATGATGAATAAAATCGATAAAAAATGACACACATCAAGCTTCAAATAAAATAGATTAATTATAGATTTTATCTAAAATTTATATACCATGTTTACAAAAATTGTTATTCATTAAGTTTGATTCAAATTGAAGAAATTAAAGGTAATTTTTCAATAAAGGGTTCGAAGATTTAATTTCAGAATTAGTATGTAACATAAATCTCTAAAACTTATCTATTTTAAAACTATGATTAATTTTTTCCATATATCTTCGAATAAATGGTTAGATCATTGAGAAAATTTTAAAAGAATATTAAATATTTAAAAAATTGAAAACCTTAATATTTTACATTTTCATTAGAGCTCTTAATTACTAAGCATATGTTAGGTTAAGAACTTAAATTTCTAATTAAATTTAAATCACATAAATATGTGCCTGTTTTTTCCAATATGTAACTTAATTCCTTGGGAGAATTGTTGAAAAGAGATTTTTTGGGAGAATTGTTGAAAAGAGATTTTTTGGGAGAATTGTTGAAAAGAGATTTTTTTTGGGAGAATTGTTGAGAAGAGATTTTTCACCCTATACATGTGAAACTAAACCTTTGACATATTTTACTCACTTCATGAGTAAAATAACTTACTTAATGTTACAGCAATAATTGATCATTTAAATTTTTTTTGCCAAAAACAGAGTCTTCTAGATCCATAATACGTAGTCTGGATCCTGAATATCAGTTGATTAACACAATAATACAAAACTTATCTTCCGTCAGAAAAAACTTCTTATAGATCCAGAATGTCAGTTAATTAACATAGCAATACAAAACTTATCTTCTGCCAAAATAACTTCATCTAGATCCATAATACATATTCTGAATCAAGAACCATAATATCAGTTAATTAACACAACAATTCATAACCTCCCTTTTGCCAAAAACAACATCTTCTAGATTCATAATACGTATTTTGGATCCATTTTGAAGCACAGTTGATAGGTTGTGTTATTGAATTGAAGTTTTGTGGACTTATCTGCTAGGGATATACCATTATATACCATTCGTAGAACTCATGGTGTAGCGAAAATGTTGTTGAACTTAGATGAAAATGCAAGCATTAAGTATTGTCAATTCTAAAATTATTGAAGGTAGAATTACAAAAGATGTGCTCTAAAACCTTATTTTAGTCTTTAACTGATTTTCACCTTGCAAGGTTTCTCTATGCTTATAAATGTATGTCATTTGAATCAGACACGTGAAAAGTTGATTTTGAAGTAAATCCTTGTTTTGTTTTTTTGTTATTGCTTATTAAATCATTCTCTGTTTTTGGTGCATGACATCACCGAAGGCAAATACACATTTGATCCTTGTTTAGTTGTGTTTGGATATAAGGTTCAACTTATTTCTTTTTAGTTTCTATTCACTATGAATGAGAACTGATCTATATTCCTCGTAAGTTAAGTCTCTTCCAAAAAACACAGAGTTGTTTGGAAGATACAAACTTGTATAGTTCTATATGCCTAAGTAGGGTAGGATATGAAACAAACGTCTTGGATTCGTTTGTGCAAATGTCACTTTCTATGGAGAACTAAACATGTGTGTACATTGGTTTCTTTCTCTAATTTATTCATGATCTTCTACAACTTAAATCCTACATATTAGCAAAGCCTCACCTTTTGCTTAAACTTCAGAAGGTAGATTTACCTTGGATCATGAAATGTGATTTACAAGTGCTCTATCAAGTTTATAGAAGAAGAGATTTGAAGTATAAGTCATTTACAAACTCTAACGTTGATGGATATAAACAATTAAGGGGAATATACATCATTTTTTTTTAATTGGAGTAGCATGAAGGTTAAGACAAAATTGTTAGAGCAAATGTGTTATTCTTTAGAAGAGTTAAGACTTGCTCATAATTGTTTCTTGGTGGTAGAGCTGACACCGAGCACAATAAGAACATTAGGGAAGTGGTTTGGTTGGTTGTTAGAGGCTCGTAAGATGTTGTATTGGTTATATGCATGGAGGATTCTGTTACATAAGGAGGGGAAGCTTTGCTACTGAGTTTCATCACGATGATTTTCTGATTCTTCCTCATAGACTTCAACAACAGATGGCGTAAAGTGTCTCACAAGTGGTTCAGCTCTCTTGCAATCTTCATAACTGTTTTTCAAAGTTTGCAACAGAAAACATACCCTGAATCTTGAGGGCAAGATTCTCTTGGGAGGGAAGATGTGATACAAGATATTTGGAAGATGTTTGGGATGTGGTAGAGACGTTAGAGCGTAATAAAGTGGCACATGAGTTTGTCGAGGTCGTTAGACAAATACGAAATTGTTGTAGAAGTATAAAAGGATGCTAGTCCAATAATGAAAGTAACAGATAGAAATTGTATTGAGTGTTTTCTTCTTTTGAGTTTTGGTTCTCTGTAAACATTCCTCCATTGTTGAAGCTATTCAAGCTTAAGCAACAAAGAAGGTGAAGCTTGTTTCATGAACATGATTCACGTTTCGTGAATAAGAAAGGAACGTTTCGTTTTTCCTTATCATATTACCACATTTGATGGTGTCCTCAAGGAAGAAAAGACTAGGAGGGAGAAAGCGACTTTAAGTGAGAAAAGGAACGATGCAGAGCTTGTAAGGTCGTAGCAAGGTAATCCAAATCGTCTTCCTTGTCATCTCTCCCCATTGGAACTTGTTCGTTTTCTGCTGTGAATCCATCGTCATCTTCTCGTTTGGATGTTGCTTATGCGACGCGACCGTAACTCAAAATGTAGAAGACCTTTTTAGGGTTTCTTTTTTTTGTTTTTGTTTTTTTATATTAGTTTATATTTTCTCAAGGATTTAATTGAATAAAAATCATTAAAAAAAAATGAAAAAATCTTATACAAACCAAGATTAATATTGTATTAACACAAAAACATAATGCTTAATTTTTTTAAATTAGGTGTCTATTTCCACAAACATAGAGTAAACAAATCATTTTGAACAATTCTTTTAATATTCTATTCAAAACTCTAATTAAATATATTTAAATCTCATAATTTTTATAAATTGAAAATGAAATTATATGTATTAGTTTGAAAAGAGGATTTTCCCTCTTATTTTATCAATGGTATGGAGGGTTTAAATTGTCGAACCAATTAAGGAGGGATTTACACACTACGACTATGGAGAATTCACTTAGTATAAGTCGAATAGGAAATTGTTTGTCTCTGACAATCCTAATTAAGCAAATCAAATGAAACAAGAAAATAAGCAAAAGTTAACAGAAAAGTAAACTAAATCTGAATAAATGTAAATCAATAATTAAAGCAATCATATCGATAAGGGCAATCGAATTGGGTAGTTTTTTCATGCTAGTAGATGGTTTAATTCACACAATTAAGTTTATCTTATGTCTAGGAATTTCTAATGTAGATTAATCCACTCCCGTAGTAGAAGCATTTCCTAATCATGCATTCTAAACAATCCCTTGAAAGAAAACACAATCAAAAAGCAAAGAGCACAATTTCATACAACAATCAATCAGACTTCAACAATCCCTTGAAAAGACTAGATTGACAACTTATTCACTTTTTTTTTCTTTAACACTACTAGGAACGATACCGATCAGAATCTGACTGATATGTTGATCGGTATTGTTCATCTGAAACTCTTGTACCAGTGAGTTTTTGGCCGATACAGATGACCGGGATGGCATACCGGTCAGTGTGACCCGTATGACCCCCAGGAAACGTCATTTTTACCCTGAAACAACTCAAAACTCCAAAAATTAAGGCACTTAGACCATCTTTATTGATAGGTTCTTAATGAAAGGTTCTTAAGAATTTTTTAATACTATTTGAATATTTTGTGAATATAATATTGAAAAGAGAAAGAAATAGAGAGAATAAAGAAAGAGAGAGAAAAAAAACTGACGTGAGAGAGAAAGAAATACTCATCTCTTATTGGTCAATTTTTTAGTTTTTCCAGAATCGAATCAGAACACGACACATGTCGGTTCTGATCTGATTCTGGAAAATGCTAAACCAGAATCGATTCTCATATTTTATTTTCTTTTTCATTTAGTTTTTGGGTTAAGAACCCCTTCTTTTGGGCTAAGAAGTCCCGTTGGTCATGCTCTTAAGCAATAGTAATCATCAAAGTTCCTAAAATCAAAATAAAAGCATGAAACAATTTAAATGAAAGGATATATACAAGGATACCATGGGTTTCCTCCCAAGTGAGCTTGTTTTAAGTCTCTAGCTTGACCTTCTCTTCTACTCAAGGTGGTTCATAACCCCTCTCAAACATGGTGAATTTTTTTTGAAGACTCCCCATCGTTTTTTAACATTGCTCTCTTGAGCTCAATCCACTCTTCATCCATAATAGACTTACCATTGCTAGTTGCTTTCTTAGCCTAGGTTTCAGCATGCTCATCTACAGCTGACTCCTTCAAGTGATCATCGGGTGGATCATCTATAAGCTACACAGACAAGACTTGGGCACGAATAGCATCTTTATATCTCACCGCCTTAGTAAAATAACTCACAACCCGACCATTACCCAAATCCAATGTGATGATTCATTCCTTAACCTTAATTTTTGCCTCAACATCTGGATCCTTAGGTTGGTTTTCTATTTCCACCACCACAAAGTCAATTAAAATCTCGACGCCCTCTACTCTCACTGAGAGATTGCCCAGCATGCCTACTGGCTTACGCATAGAGTTATCAGCTAGTACCAGAGAGGACATGCAAGGTTCAAAAGAATCAAAACCAAGTTTCTTAGTAGTTGTGAGAGGCATGATGTTTACATTAGAACTTAGATCGCACAAGCAGTTTTTATAAGTAAAAGAGTCTAGAGTGCAATGTATAGTAAAACTCTCTGGATCGCCGTGTTTGATTGGTTCATATGTGATCGGAGGGACGATGTTGAGTTTCTCAGTGGGTGTCTTCATCATTGGGAAATCCTTTGTTCGTCGAACCGAGCTTTATGCTCCTTATTGAGTGCTTCCTTGCGGCATCCGGGAAATGAGAGGTTAGGCACATAGGGAGGAGGTTCATAGTTTGGAGCTTTTGGGGAAGCATCCTCTCACTAGCTGCTTTCCCTTCCCTTTGGCCTTCATTAACCAAAATGATCACCCCCCTATCCAAAACTTCTATTCAAAACTATAATTAAATATATTTCAAGTTATTTCTATAGATTTAAAATGAAATTAAGTGTATCAAATAAAATAGATTAGTAATAGATTTTATGAAAATTATTATATAACATATATATATATATAGGTTATTTGTTATATTATATTTAAATTAAATAAATTAAATGTAATTATTGAACAAAATGTTAGAAAATTAAATTTCAGAATCATAATGTAACATAAAAGATTAAATATATTTATGATAAAATTCAAATAAAGAGTTATATTATTCGCTAAATTTGATTTCATGTCTTAATTATGTATTAATTTTTTTTAATTGAAACGTTACATATGTTATTTCTTTATGTATACCAACCAATCAAATGTATACCAAATGTAATGATATCACTTATGCATTCCTAAATAAATTCATAAGACCCTTGCTTATTTTTTCTTAGAAAAAAACATTCTAAATACTATGAAATCAACAAAACTCGTCCACACTTATTCTACATTTGATTTAATAGATAACAATCTTTAATCACATTGTATTGTTGTTTGGTTTTTGCGTACTTGAGAAGCACTTGATTTTAGAAGAAATAATGTTATGTTCAACTATGACTCTGTGTTTGTCGATGGAAAGGTAAAACCAATTTCTATCATTTTAAAAACTATATTTTAAATCATGTCTTATTGTCTAATATAGTGTCTAATTTACTATTAAACAAAAGTAGTACAATCTAAGCCTTTATTCACCCTCGTCAACTCCATAAGTTTATGAACAAACTTAAAGAAGGCGATGTATTCTCAATAACCACATTTGATGTGAAACTCAATCCTAACTTCTTCCAGTTAACTGATATTGCCAACAAAATCTACTTCAATGACAAACCTACTATGAATAAAGTTGATGATGACAACCAATACAAAATTCCTCATGGGTATTTCCGAATTCCGCCATTTAAGGACATAGAAAAGATAGTACACAAAGAAGAAAATTATCAGGTCTAAAATTCAAATATTTACGTATGAAATCCTTTTTATTTTTAAAGATGTCACTGCACATGTATCATGCATTTGTACTTCGAATAGGATTCACGAGTCTAAAACTCCCTCAAAGTGTACCATAAATCTAGTCTTCACATATATTTTTGATAAGTAAGTATCAAACAACATTTCTTTCTATTATTTTAGCAGAAATATTCGGTCGCTTGATTAAAAATATTTTGAATGCATTTTGTTTTATTAAATTTCGCGCAACGCGTATGCCTTTCCCTAATTACTAAATAGTTTTTTTGTTTTAATTTTTATAGATCAGACAAAAATCAAAGTTACTTGAGAAAACTCGGTTCTTTGTTGAGGGGTGAAAGTCTCAAACTATTTGAATCATTAGGTTTTTTGTCATCTCTTGTGTTTTCAGTTATGGATTCAACAATTTCTCTCGCAAAGGAAAGAACACTTGTTTCTTGTTGCGTCCAAATTCAGTCGTAACTTAAACACATTCAGCCATATAAGTATTCAAACAGAACTCATCGCCTTAAATCAGCCCTTATAAACATAACTCAGTCAAGTAAGACAGTATTATAATCCTTAACTTAGCCGCTTATGAGTAATTCAGCCGAAATGAAAACACAAGTCAACCGTTTTGGTTACACAATTAAGGCATAAACTTCAAACAGAACTGAGCCATAAACAAAAAGAACTCAGTCATAATTAAACAGAACTCAGCCATACTCAAACAGAACTCATCTCTACTATAATTACAGCCATAAATCACTCGTTTTAAACACAACTCAGCTTAGTAAGACAATATTATAATCATTAATTCAGCCGTTTATGAGTAACTCAACCGAAATTGAAAAACAATTCAGCCGATTCAGAAATATTTTTGTTGGCTGCGTAAGTTATATGCGCTTGTTCAAGTTATCACGGTTCGTAAATAATGCCTCTTCAATACTTGCGTAGTGAAAACTATAGAATGTTTTTGTTATCTTCACATACTATTAAGGGAACCGGGTAAGAAATATTTATGTTGGTTCTGATGATGTATGTGAAGATAACTTGTGCATGTTCAAAATCCCTATTCGTAACTTGGGCCTCTTCAAGTTATGACGGTTCGTAACTAGTGCCTATTCAATACTTTCGTATTTATAAGAAATCATTAGTTCACATCTCCATCACTAAGCATCTAAGATTGTCGAAAAGTCTCACGAAGCAGACAACAATAATGAAAGGTATGAAGTCAGACAACGTAGAAGTTGATGCATCAAGGGAGGTTGAGAGCCCATTTCATCTACTAGAAGAAGCCGAATACGCTTCTATCACAATGGGTTGGATGGAAGTCTACACCAGAAGACCGGAAGAATGTCAGGGATCTTCTAAAAAAATTTCAAAGCTATTTAATAACACGAAGTTTTTTTGTAGTTTGTTTTTCCATTACACAACCAAACCCTAAGTTATGTCTTGTTTTACTCGACTCTTTCTTTGTACAACTCAGTTGAATCCTAAATGATGTCTTTGTATAACTCAATATATAACGATAAGCCAGACGTTTAGTAGCTATACTTATGTATTACTTATATACTAATACTTCCAACTTTTATTCTCATTCTAAGGTTTTGATATGAAACACCAAACATCCATCTTCTTCACAGGGAAGGAAGTAGTGAGAGAAGTCATGGAGCCAATCTGTGAATTTTCCAAGCAGGATTCACGTTTACATCTTGCAAAGAATACTGCAACCTGTGAATTCAACAACCAAAAACATTAGCAAAAACATTGTGGCATGGTCTACTTTTATGTGTTCCAAGCCTAATTAGGAAGGCACCTGTCATGTAAACGAGACGGTTGTCCCTGCCAAAACTCGAATAGGTTTGGTTTAAGTCTGAATCCTCCCCAGTTTTTCGGCTTAGGTATTATCACACTTCTGCAAGCAAAGGGAATAAAGTCATGTCTCTCTGTATTTCTTACTCGCAAATCCAGAACGCTAAAATCAAAACGTTGTGTTCTTTAAAGAGTTCAAAATAAGTTTCAGAACTCACCCATCCGAGTATTTCCTTGTGAGTTCTTCATACTCCTCGTATAGAACATTCCTGCCAGGTATTACAGAACTCTGATAGAAACCAAAAAAGTGTGTAACAAACATCATATGAATATATTTTCATTAAAAACTGCAACAGATCACAAAGGAAACCTGTTTGCTAACAATAGCTCCAATTTGACTTCCTCTAGGACGACTATGGAAGTAGTTCTCTGATTCTTCCTCAGATATTTTCTCCACTGGTCCTTCAATTCTTACCTGGTTAGGTAAAAGAGGATGTTATAGTGTTGCTCAAAGATCTTCATCGACTAAGTTCACTTATAAATGGATGCGAAAAGGTTCACCTAAAACACACTCACCTGCCTATTCATGCTTTCCCAGTAAAAAAGAAGTGCTGCAAAAGGGTTTTCTGATAAATCAGAACCTTTTTTACTTTCATAGTTAGTGAACCTGCAGTTTTAGGATTTTAAGCGAAAGTAACAATCAGGTTGCAGAACAGAGATATTTGTATCCCAATTTTCAGTAGAAAAGGTAGAGAATGTACTAACCAGACAAATCCATTCTCATCAAATCCTTTTAGTAAAACCATTCTTGATGAGCTGCAGCAGAATCAGGGTCATCACAAAAACATGATGCAAAAAAGAAAGTAGAAAGCTTAATCTTGTGCCTTACGCAAAATTTTGCATGTTCTATGATTCTATCAATTCATACAGCTTAAGTTACACATGCAAATTTGTGCATCTCTTTGTCCTATCGAATGATACTTATGAATATTTCAAAGAGAGGAAAATGGAGAAAAAAAAATACATGTTAAAATCTGCATAGCATGCAGAGAATTAGAAACCTGAGAGGCTGAGACGCACTTTTTTCTCATCCTATTGTAGAAATCTATATAAAGGTCCCACCTTTATAATAGAGTCATGCTAGATAACGTCTAAGTGATATAGAAAGCTTTTTGGAACATATTTATTCAGCAAGCATATCGTTCAATGCAGTAAAATGTCTTTAAAAATCAAAGTACACTTACGGTTTTCTGTCCTTGTTCGTGGTAGTCAAAGCCATAGCATTTGTTTCTCTCAAACCAGCAGCAACTGCCTCATCAAACCATTTACGGAACTGCAAAGTGTTTTAGCAAAAAAGATATCTTTTCTCTAATAAGAAACCACAAAGCTAAGCAGCGAGTAATCTAGCATAATCAGATCACAAAATGACTTGAGCATAATAACGATGTTTCAGTTCTTATTTTCTGGGAGCTATATAAGTTTCTGCTCATTCATACCCGTGGAAACGGACAATACAGATAATCAAAGACAATGAAATGAAGACATACCTGTAAAATAGGATCAGTTTCAACCTGTGTTTCAAGCAATTCTGGAGAGACATAGTTCTCTCTCATAGCAGAGATGTCAACTTTTGGAGGTTTACCGATTCTAACACACATTGATGTCCCAGGATAACTAGGAATCTTGAGCTTATACTTTTCTGCAACAGAAGGTGGTACAAATCTCCCACCTAAAAAATGATGAGGGCCACTAAATCTCTTCGCACATAGTTTTGGGGCAGTCAAAGATACCTAAAACGAGTTAAAAAAAAAAGGTTTCAATAATAAAGTAAATAGACTTGTCTATGATAGTAACAAATGATTCAAAGGGATACAACAGTATCGCAAGCATTTCGTTTTAGCACATACCAACATGTTAGGCTTGATTCCTCCACCTTCAAGGCCTCCTTCTTCAACGTGCCAACCAGAAGGAATATCCACAGAGACAATGACTGGGCGTTTCTGGAGTGTCTGCTCATAGTTCTGCAAGGACATCAATCTACGGAGGAGGTCATCAAAAGGAGGCCTTGGAGCACCTACATGATGCATAACTGAATTCACAAAACATTTTCATGCTTCGGAGAATTCTAACAATGCGAGTAGCAGATAAGTTACCATGAAAAGAAAACCCAAAAATTG
This sequence comes from Biscutella laevigata subsp. laevigata, assembly GCA_900406315.1. Taxonomy (NCBI): domain Eukaryota; kingdom Viridiplantae; phylum Streptophyta; class Magnoliopsida; order Brassicales; family Brassicaceae; genus Biscutella; species Biscutella laevigata. The sequence goes on from OVAU01000982.1 coordinate 15,240, forward strand.
CATCTACAATAACATCAAAGTCCTTTGAAAAGTCCTCAGGCAGATCATCAATGGAAATGAAAGGGACTGAAAGTGATTCCAACTGCAAAAAATCCGATATCTTAAATATAGAAACAGAGAAAGCTAACAAAAATATCTCAAAGTAAGCACTAGTTACAAACCTGAGTGACTAGTCCAGTATAAAGCGGCTTGGATGTACGTTTGGGGTAACAGATAGATGGTTTATATCCAAAATGGTGAAGATGTCTAGCCGCCACTAGACCATCACCACCGTTGTTTCCAGGACCACAGATTGCTAAAACCCGGTTATATTCTCTCGGTTTATAAACCTGACAAATAAGAAAAAAGTTTGTGATGATTTACCCATGTTTGGATTCAATTAGGAAAAAATTAGCCAAACTAGTTCAGTTTGGTTGCGAGACACATCAAAGCTAGAGAGAGTTTTGGAGATTAATCAAGGGAAAAACTTTGAGTTTTGATATACTGTTTTACATTAAGGGAATAGTTTTTTTTAGCTTCGATACACGATTCTGGAGTAAAGAAACCTTTTTTTTGGAGATGTATTACCTCAGCAATTGAAGTAGCCACACTAAGACCAGCCAATTCCTGAAAAGAAATATGAGAATATCGAGTAGGATCAGCCGAGAAAACGAATGGACAAGGAGAGAAGAGAAGAAAGAAAATTGGAGACCATGAGCTGATCAACGGTGAAACCAAGAGGACCCATCAAGGTTTCATCAATCTCGGCGGCTTCTCGTTGAGTAAGGTAAGAGAGTAGTCCTGAATCTTGCATGTTTGGAAAGGATTTGGTAGAGAAAGAAGCAGAGCGTAGACGAGGGCCCTGGCTTGGGATAAGGAATAGATGGGAGGAGAGAGAGAGAAAGGGTTTGTGAGAAATTGAGAGTGGTAATTGGAGGAAGAAGGAGAATATCATTGTTCTGACTCTACGCATCACATTGCTCATTTATCTCCCAACACAAAGATCTGACCCAAACTGAAAAGGTAAGCCGCTCAGTAGATTGGTTTACTAAAATTAGGAGTCCATGTTCAATAGATACCTAACTCATGTGCTTACCAAAAAAAAAAGGTGCCCAACTCTTGTTTGCCACTAGGGATGCTAGTTCGGTTCAATCGGATCGAGAGATTCGATTTTCCTGTATTTTGGTTATAGTGAAATGTTTTAAATATGATTCGATAAAGTTTTGGTTTGAATCGATCATATTTATTTATAATTCAATATTCTTAATTTAACTTGAATAATTTTCCGTTTTTAATATATAAAAAAATCGACGGTCACCAATAATACATGCGGTGTTTCTGTGTCGTTATCTGTCATCCTTCGGCCTTCAGGTCCCCAGTTCGATTCCAGTCTGTTGCATATGTTTAGAAATATTTCTTGTGCATTGTATAAAGGGGGAGTGGGTCCCCCTTTGTAGCCCACAAACCTTTAATCTTTAATAAAGGAGTTGATCTATTTAAAAAAATATATATATATATATATATATATATATATA
>OVAU01000983.1:0-16751 GCA_900406315.1 Biscutella laevigata subsp. laevigata
CCCCACTTTTAGTTTTACCCGATTTTACCAAAACTTTTGAGGTTGAATGTGATGCAAGTGGGATTGGTATTGGTGCTATTTTGATGTAGGATAAAAGACCTATAGCATAATTTAGTGAGAATCTTGGAGGATCCATACTCAATTATCCGACATATGACAAAGAATTTTACGCTTTGGTGAGAGCTCTACAAACGTGGCAACACTATCTTTGGCCAAAAGAGTTTGTGATTCATACAGACCATGAGTCTCTCAAGCACATTAAAGGTCAGAATAAGCTCGACAAAAGACATGCTAAGTAGATTGATTTCATCGAAACATTCCGTTATGTGATCAAGTACAAGAAAGGTAAGGATAATGTTGTTGCCGACGCATTATCAAGAAGGTACACTCTTCTCTCTAATTTGAGTTCTAAAGTAATTGGTTTTGAACAATTAAAATAGTTGTATGCTACTGATCATGAGTTCAAAGATCCATTCCTAGCTTGTGAGAAGTTTGCAATTAACCATTACTTTAGGCGAGATGGGTATTTATTCTATGAAAATTGTCTTTGTGTACGTAATGGTTCTTTGAGAAGTTTATTAGTCAAGGAAGCTCATGGAGGAGGATTAATGGGACACTTTGGTGTTGATAAAACCCTTAAGACGTTGCAAGATCATTTCTATTGGCCGCATATGCGAAGAGACGTAGAACGGGTTTGTGATCGATGTGTTACATGCAAACATGCTAAGTCTAAAGTCCAACCCCATGGTTTGTATACTCCACTCCCTATTCCTATGCATCATTGGATTAATATTTCAATGGATTTTTTTGTTGGATTACCTAGAACCAAGACCGGTAAAGATTATATATTTGTTGTGGTAGATAGGTTCTCTAAAATGGCACATTTTATCGCTTGTCATAAAACGGATGATGCTTTGCATATTGCTAATTTGTTCTATAGGGATGTTGTTAGATTGCATGGCATGCCTAAAAACATTGTCTCTGATCGTGATACTAAGTTCCTTAGTCATTTTTGGAAAACGTTATGGTGTAAACTAGGAACTAAGTTGTCGCTTTCTACTACATGTCATCCGCAAATCGATGGTTAAACTAAAGTTGTGAATCGTACTTTGTCTACATTGCTTAGAACTTTGGTTAAGAGTAACTTGAAATCTTGGGAAGAATGTTTGCCTCATGTAGAATTTGCTTATAATCATGCAATGCATTCCGCTACTAAGTTTTCACCGTTTGAAATTTTTTATGGTTTTAATCCTTTATCACCATTGGATTTATCACCTTTACCTTTTAGTGAAAGAGTTAGTCTAGATGGAAAGAAGAAGGCTGATCTGGTCAATAAGATTCATGAGAAGGCTCGGAAAAATATTGAGCACAAGACTGAACTCTATGCCAAATATGCAAACAAAGGAAGAAAACGTCTATTCGACCAGGTGAAATAAGGCCCATGATATCGCAGATCGCGTAAAGAGCAAGAAAGAAAACAAGATTGAAAAGCTTGCGAACCCCCATGAATACTACGAAGAAGAGAGTGCTCCTCTGGGCTAAGAATCTCATTAAAATAACCCATGAGCAGCCACGGACGATCACCTACCAGCAGTGAGCAATGATGACCACTCAACGCATTCCACAGAGAATTCTTTTCCGCTACTGTATTCGCTGCATAAATGAAAGAACAAAGAAAATTAGCACTCAAAGTCGGTATCACTATAGAACATGTGATAACCTGAGAAGACTTATAGAGAGGCACTAGCTGAACCCGGTCACTCCAAACCACCCAAATGCGACCGAGCTGATGACACTCATAATTAAATAAAACAGACCAAGAGCCAAAAACAGTACGACAAATATCCTTAGCTCGCGATTCAGGAACACGAGTCTCCAAAACGCAGCCAAACAAAGCGTCGATAGAAGCTACCCACTGTCTAAAAACCGCATGCTTCCTGGGAGCATTGAAGCCACGGATATTCCAGAAAAAACTCGACATGAGTGAAGACTCTGAGGAGCTTCATTGTCGGCGCCCTTGGAACAAGTGTTGCGTATAACCGGCTCAACTTGCTGCTTCGCCTTTTTCTTATTCTTCTTCTTAGGCTTCTTAGTCGAGACTTCTTCCTCCATAACCTCTTCATCATGCAATCCCTCAAACCGAGAAGCAGAACCAAACGAAACCTGAGCAGGCAGCTTTGAAGGTGGGCTCGCCTTGCCTGGTGTAACAGTCTGCCACGGGGTGTCTTAGTAGAAATAGACGGAGTATGAGCAGCATCCGCATCAGGAAGCGACCCATGAGTAATGTCCACAGCAAGAAACGACACATGATTAACATCCGTAGTAATCTCACCTTCCTCAGGTGTAAGCTTCGAAACAGATTGGTCTTTCACACAGGTATCTTCAACAGCAGAGGCAGCATCAACGCGTACTGGGTGCTCTGACGGTTCTAAATCCACAGTACCAAAGGCGGCGACTACGCGTACTACCGCAGCAGAGACCGAAGGAGCAAACTCTCGCTCCGGATCAACCGAAGAAACCAAGAGTGGGGCAGACACTGACCCCGAAGCAACATTCACTAGACGTGATGCTGACTGCGCAAGAGAAGCTAACATGTTCCTCCCCGCAACATCAACACTGATAGTCTCGTGCATGATCTCTGCATTGCCAGCCGTATCACCAATGGGTGATTATCACACCGGGGAAAAAAATAAAATGTTGGAAGAAATGTAGATTTACATACTTATTTTTAGCTTTCTAAAATCTTTTCTGAAAAAATGATAATTACAGTTGGACGGCATTGCCACCTCCCTGTCTATATGTCATTAATTTGTCGCTGCTTTGCGTAGAATTTCATGTTTTACTCAACATTACAATAAAATCATTAGCTAACTCGTTTAATGGGGTTGTATGTGATAAAATAGCTTACATAGTTGTTAACTCTAATCTATAATTACGTATATAGTAAAACAATATATGATACGAAACTAGGATACAATTTACAGATGTCGTCCAATACATTAAGGGTTCATTAGATTATAAATCACAAATTTTGAAAAATTATTATATAATGAATTGTAATAAGTTATATAGCTCTAGATAACTAAGGTTACATTTTATACCCCAAATGTTAACGATTGAAGTGTTATTTTTTGTTTTTCAAAGAATTTGTTTGCTACCAATAACAATAGTTTAGCGACCGAGCGTCGCTAAGTTGCAATTATATCCAAAAGAGTTTACGTTAGTGGTTTAGGATTTAATTATCGGTATTTTAGAGGTGGTCATCGCTAATGCATCGGTACACTTTCTACTTTTCAAAAAGCGTCGGAATATCGCCGCTAAAACTGAGAAATATATTCAAACTATTTCGGATTAGTTGTTCTCACGGTTCCTAAATTTACCGACAGTTTAGCGATAAAGACGTTGTACGTAGCGACACCATCGACCCCTATATAAACACCACCACCCTTCCTTCTCATTTACCAATACATCGTTATCGTTCTACAATGATATCCCTACTCTTTAGAAAAGGTAATCTTTTTAACCTTTTTTTTATTGAGTTATAATTTTAATATTTAGGTTTTAGATTTTAGGAACGGTAATAATTTAGATTTTAGAAACGGTAGTATAGAGAATTTAGATTTTAGGACTGATAGAGAATTTAACTCATATGAACGATATAAGGAGTATAGATTTTAATACTTATAGGTTTTAATCAGAAATTTAGTTTTTGATAGATGAATTCTTCGAAGATCACATGTTGCAAGGATTGCGCATCGCTTCCAGAAGCAGCAAACAATAATTTATGCTTAGATGTTTTAAATTTAGTTTATTTTCTATTGTAAAACATTATATTTTGTTTATGAAATAATCATTAATATTATATAATCAATAGTAATTGTAAATAATGTTTTGTTAATAATATATTTGTTCAAATTAATTTTATTTTTTGGATTAAAATTTGTGTTGGTCGGTAGTTGATCGCTATAACGATAGCATATATTGCCTAGGATTGTGACGCATTAACAACACCTTTTGCGTTGACAAAAAAAAAAATAGCAAGACGCGAGTTTACTGACTAGTTTGGAACATTATTTTGCGGACGATGTACCGGAGCATTACTGTTCCACACTAATATGGTGAGAGATTAGCGAGTAGCGACAAATTACGTATACCGACGAGTTGGTTACGAGGAATTTGCAATCGATGCTAATAAACCGCTAAGTTGATATAACAACACTATATCAACAATTTTTGTCGTCCATAACTCACTCAATTCTTGTAGTGGTGGTATATGCTGAGTTTTTCTTCTTTTATTGCTTTAACTTATCCATTATTATTTCTCCAAATAGGGATCCTCATATTATTTTTTCAAGAAAGAATTCTTGATGAATTTTAGAAAAAGTCTACAAGAAGGAGAATATTTATTTATATAAACGAATAGAAATTATGAAAATAGTAAGATAATATGTATTGAAATATGGATGAATTGGATTTGGGTAATAGAAAAGTCATTTTCAATTTCTAAATTCAATGAGGAAAAAACAAAGGTATAATTTAATTAAAATACTGAAAATGGAAGTTAAGAAGATAGACAAAAGAAAACTAGAAATTAGTTTAGTTAAGGTGATTTTTAGATTAGATATTCAAAAATATTAATAAAACTTAATTTTATATTAAGGTCTTGATTCAGTTTTTATACTAATTAGAATTTCGAATTTGATTTAAGTTCTTTACAAGCAATAACCATTTAAGTAATTTAACATGAAAATTTAGATTTGAATTAATTTTTTTGGAACGAGTTCATTCATATTTGTTTTTCTAAACTCTTCCACTTATTTTTCGTTGACTTAGATTAGAATACAAAGGGACATATTGAAGTCAATGGCGTTAAAAGTCGTGTATGGTACATAGACTTTTGAAGTAAACGGCATACATATACATTATGTTCATTTATTTTAGTCAAATCCTAAATATATCAAATGTAATGCGCACAAAATGGTTGAAAATTTTCATGTTCAGCCGAGTTTCCCGCATCGCCCCGTCAGTAAGATTCAAAGGTTGGAAGTTTGGAACGGGTGTAGAGAGCTCAAAATTAGACTATTATATATAGAAAAGCTTAAAGGATTTTACCAAAAAAAAAAAGCTTAAAGGAAACACAAAAAATAAAACTTAATTTCATATTCCTAAAACAAATATTCTCCAAAATGTCCTAGCAGCATCGTCACTACTTTCTTCCTCGAGACCCTTTCTACATTCGGCGGTCGGTGGTAGAGGTAAACAAGTCCTTCTTTCTACGAGTGAAATGTTCCGGCAATCCGAAATACTTTCCGACTCCTCCTTCATTTTGGATGCCTAAGCTTACTTTCACCGAAGCTCTCAAATCCGGTGGTGTTTTCCTAGAGAAGGAGATGGAAGATTTTTGAAGATTAATGCATTGTCCGAAGGCTTTCTCATACTTCTCAAGTATAGCTTTAAGCGTCTTTATCTTTATACCCTTCGGGTTTGTCTTGCAAAAGATTTATCGATAGTATCATCCGAAAAAAGGAGGTGATTCACTCATAGAATAGGGCTTTTCCAGGAAACTCTCAACCCTTGAAGAGAGCCATTAGCTTGAGCTTTTAGGCACAAACCCGAAATGACTTCACTACAAAGGCTGAAGACATAAGGTCTTCAAGCTTTGCCTAATGCCTCTTTTGCAGTATTACATTACCATGTCGAGATCCATTTAAAAGAAAGGAATATGCAACCGAACTTATGCACTCCATGACCCAAGCAGTCCATTTTTGGTTGAAACCAAGACACGTGAAGACTTCCTTAATGAAATCCCATTCCAAGCAGTCATAAGCTTTTGACATATCTGTCTTAATTTACAGAAGAATAGGCATCGAGCAATGTTTCTCCGCTTCCGAAGTCTTAAGGAAGTGAAGAAATTCATGAGTAGTAAGGACGTTATCCGAGATTGCTCTCTTTGGAATAAAAGCGGATTGGTTTTCGGACACAAGGGAGTTAAGAATCGGTTGGAGTCTCTTAGCAAGGATCTTTTTTATTTATCCTATCAATCGAATGTGGTATACACTACAAGAAAACAATCAAACTAGGACTGCATATTGAGACCAGATCCGTGGTTGCACAGTTTTGAGACTAAATCGCAACAGATTTGCGGCCGAATTAGACTTTTGGAACGTGGTCACACAACGGTCTCAAAAATGCAACCACATTACACAGTCGCAAAAGTGCAAACACAACATAACCATACTGCAACTATTTTAGTACCACAAATGATGGTCGCACAATAGTCCTAAATTTGCGACCACATTGTAATTACGCGAGACCATTCTACGACGCCGTTGATCAGTTGTAAAACGGTCACACTTTTGCAACCCAGTGCGACCCAAAATTGCAGTCATACTATCGTAGTCTCTTTGTGATCGCAAAACTTTGGGACCAAAGTGCAACGACTTTTGTGCGGTTTGAACACTTTTAAACCATTACAGTAGGTAGAACTAAATATTGCTACTACTTATGGAGTCTCAATGTGGTCGCAAATCGATGACAAAATTTTCCTATTAATACAGGCACAAGGTATGAAAAGATAACAAAAGAAGAAAAAATCTAATATTAAATAGTAATTACAAAAAAAATTATGGCATGTCACTATAACAACGGGAATACTAGAGAGTGGATGTACCGAAGAATCGATGAAAGGACGAATAACTTTTCAGACGAATTTACTGTTGGTGTAGAAGAATTCATGAATATGGCAAGCAATCAACCAATTGCGCAAAGTAACGGTGTTAAGTTTTACTATCCTTGTATTAGCTGCAAGAACGAAAAATATATGTCGGGACGTAAAATTTGGATGCACTTGTATAGTTGAGAATTTATGCTCAATTATTACGTTTGATCTCGACATGAGGAAGAATTAAATGTTGATTTAGGAAGTTATATTGTCAATATGAATGAACAAATTCGTAGTCATCATCAAAGGTGGGTGATAATATGGGTGATAGACATGTGGAGATGGTTCATGACACATTTAATGAAACTTTGGTTCTTGATGACCACAATCTTATTAATGATCACGGTTATCAAAACCCAAAAGAACCAAACTAGGAGACAAGAAAATTTTACAACATGTTGGAAGCAGCAAAAAATCCATTATATAATGGTTGTCATGAAGGGCACTTACAGCTATTTTTGGCGTACCGGTACATGAATTTGAAGGTAGATTATAATATGGCTGAAAAATGCGTAGACGGTTGGGCTGATCTAATTACGCAGATTTTGCCAGACGAAAACCAAGCGACGAGTTCATATTACGAGACAGAGAAACTAATGCGCAATTTAGGTCTCCCATATCATAGAATTGACGTGTGTATCGAGAATTGTATGATCTTCTGGAAAGAAGATGAAAAATTAGATACATGCAGATTTTGTGAAGCACCTAGATATATGCATAGCGACGGACGGACAAAAATACCATATAGATGTATGTGGTATCTGTCGGTGGGAGACAAACTAAAGAGAATGTAACAGACCGAGAAGATTGTTAAAGCTATGAGATGGCATGCAGAGCATGAGACAGAGGACGAAAACATGAGTCATCCATCCGATGCAGCGGATGGAAAAATTTTCAACAGCTACATCCTATATTTTTCGGAAAACCAAGAAATGTATACCTCGGATTGTGCACGAATGGATTTAATCCGTTTGGAATGTCACGGAATCATTCGCTATGACCTGTGATTTTGACTCTGTATAACTTGCCCCCAGATATGTGTATGAGTCCAGAATTTTTATTTCTGATGATTATGAATTTTGGGCCGAAGCATCCACGATCAAGTCTTGATGTTTTCCTCCAACCTCTGATCGATGAGTTAAAAGAGCTTTGGTTTAATGGAGCAGATGCGTACGATATATCAAGCAGATGAAATTTTAACTTAAAAGCAGTACTGATGTGGACGATTAGTGACTTTCCAGCATATGCCATGCTCTCATGATGGACTACCCACAATAGATCATCGTATCAAATATGCATGGAAGATACAAATGCATTTCAGCTGCCAAATGGAAGGAAGATGTGTTGGTTTGACTGTCATCGATGATATCTTCCTCCAAACCATCCATTACGAAAGAATAAAAAAACATTTCGTAAAGGGAAACACGCTTTGAATGATTATCCACATGAATCTCTCAACGGTTCGCAAGTTTATTACGAGCGAATTATGCAAGTTAAGCCGCAAAAAACATTTGAATGGGGGTGGGAATGGTCACGAGGTAAAGCAACCAGTATATGGTAAGACACATCATTGGCATAAAGAAAGCATATTTTGGGAGTTCCCATACTGGACGGACTTAAATCTTCGTCATAATCTTGATGTCATACATATAGAGAAGAATTCTTTGATCAAATCTTGCATACCGTCATGAATGACAAAGACAAATCAAAAGACACAAAGAAATCAAGAATGGATTTTGCCATATTTTGTTCACGAAAAGAGTTGCATTTATATGCTCTTGAAATAGCTCATTTTCCTATCTTTCGATTGACCCCAATAGCCAAGGAACGGTTGTTGGAATGTATAAAAAATAAAGTAAGATTTACAGACGGATATTCGTCAGATTTAGCGAATTGTGTCGATATGGATGGAGGAAAGATTTCGGGTATGAAGAGTCATGATTGCCATGTATTTATGGAGCGGTTGCTCCCGTTCATTTTTGCGGAACTCTTACCTCGAAGCGTACATGTTGCGTTATAAGGTACGCATGTTAATTATATCATATAACTTTATCTTGAATTTATTTTTCATTTATAAAACACCAGTGATCAACTAGGCATTGGAGGGTTTTTTCGGGACTTGTGTTCAAGATCTTTGCAACAAAGTAGGCTACAAATTATGAAGGAAAACATAATCATAATTTTATGTAATATGAAGAAGATCTTTCCACCATCATTTTTCGATGTAATGCATCATCTACCTATACATCTGTCTATACATCTGCCATACAAGCCCAACTCGGAGGTCTTGTACAATGTAGGTGGATGTATCTATTTGAAATGTGTTTTAAGAAGTTGAAAAGCAAGGAAAAAAATATATGCAGTTGGATCAATTGTGGAATCATATGTGAATGATGAAATTTCTATTTTTTTAGAACACTACTTTGCCGTAAATATACAAACAAAAACAAGGTACGTTTGAAAATATTATTAATTATAGTACATAAATACATTATTCATATATATAGCTCCACAAGATATGATTGAAGGTGAAGCCCATGTGTATCATGTTGGTGGTATCCCAAATATATTCAGTCACTTTGGTCGTCCAAGTGAAAGATGTAAGGAGATATAGTTGTTAGACAAAGACTACCAATGTGCACATACATATGTTTTGCAGAATTGTGAATATTTTTGACCACTTGAAAGGTATGTTTGAGAGTTCTAAATAATTTAGTTCGATCATATATAATTGTCTTTGGTGTTTATATATAGGTTTTATGAAGCTCAAATTCGATTTTCATATCTAACACTATCTAATGATGAAGTTAATTCGAAAATAGATGAAGAGTTTCTTATATGGGTTGAAAAATATGTAAGTATAAATTAATTGATAAGCAGATATGATTCAATATATGGAACATATATATATGACCTTGAACTACGGGATATATATATATATGTTTTACATATTTGGATAAAAAGTCTGCATAAGAAACGGTACGAATGAGGAATTTCATATTTGGGTTCAAGAGTTGGTTCAAGGTAAAAAAATAAGGCCCGTATATTATACAAGAGGTTATCTATTCCATACACGAAATCACGGACATCGAAGAAAAACATATAACTACGGGATATGTGTGAAAGGAGAAAACTATTCAGATGTATATGATGAAGTTGATTTTTATGGGAACCTTACAGATATCATACAATTAGAGTACTCCGGATTGGTGCAGTTGAAGATTACTCTTTTTAAATGTGAATGACATGAACCTTATAAATAAATACGCGTATCTGAATCAAAAGGGTAAAATGGTTGATTCTCTCTCAACCCAGCTTCCGTAACGTATGGAATTTTTGAATGTGATTGCCGTTAGAGCAAACTTTCATGAACGTCGGGGACCACTCCAGTCTAGAATAGCCACGTCTCAACATCCGACCTCCGACTCAGTACAAATACAAAGGATCCTTCGACTCGCTAGGACAAACAAGAAGATAGATCAATGCAACCTGCAAACATCCAGACCAAAGCAATCAATCACAATTGCTACAAGCACTAGAAGCTCTGTCTACGCTAGACCACCTAAGTATGCAAGCTATAGCATACCTTGCTTTAAAGATCACAATCCCCATCTTCCACTTGAGAAACTCCTGGATGCAGATTTGTACCTCGAATCCCAACTGTCGATAAGCTCTCGTCGACCCTTGTTATCCTCAACAGTGCAGATTGCAGAGGATGGCGATACATACTTTAAGTCTCAAACCCCTATAGTGCACTACCCTTCTGATAAGGCAAATCCTGCGGCTGATGATACACTGTATCACAATGATTCCCTGTGGTTAATGTCAATTACTGACAATCTCTACAGGACTGAAGCCTTGATCGAATCTGGAACAAGAGATGGAAACTTTCCAAAAATCTCTGGACCCCTGACATCGTTTCTTTCCCTGATAAATCTCATGCGGTTACTAAAGGGAAGATTTATTTTCAAATCGCAAATCATCACGCGGCGGAGATACAGGAACGTTTAATCACCCAAGATGCTAAGTTACCTTATATGGCGAGATCAGGATCACCAGATGACGAGAGACCTGGAATCAATCACCATATTCTCTCCAAGATTCGCACAATTCACGTGATCACGCCTAAGATTCGCTATAATCATCAGCCAATACCATATGATTCTACCTAAATCCCTGCAGCCTATAAATTTGAGATACTCAGGATAGCTTCCTCTTCCTGTGCTAATTCTAAGCAAAAACAATCAACTTATCTCAGAGATCACTCGATCACCACTCCTTTTCAATTCTCTATGGCAAGAATGCCTGGTCGTATCCCCAACCGTAAGAGCTCTTCCCTTTTGCTGTATCCAATCATCATCCCAGACTTTGATAATTCGGATCTAGTGGAAGCCTTCAACCTCACGGTGGTTGGTAGAGTGATCAACATGGAATCCCAAGCTAAGTGTTAAGGTTATCCTCAAATATCTCCCGGAGTCGTGGAACATTGAAGGCCAAGTCTTTGGTCAAGAGTTTGGTTCCCAGTGTTCGCCGCGATTTCCCCTCCACTATGGTCTTCTGGGTCAGAATCAGTGGGATTCCCCCCCCCAATCTACTGAAACATAAGCCACTTGAAACTATAGGAGAGCAACTTGGTGAAGTTGACATCACCGATGTCCCAAGAGCTCGTGTTCGCATCTTCATGGAGTGCAAGAATCAGCTCCATTTTGAAAGAAGAATCCGCTTCCCATCAGGTGACGAGATGGTGGTGGCATTGGAATACGAACGCCTTCAGAAATTCTGTTTCATTTGCCAGAGGATCACACACGAGGGCCGTCACTGTCCAGACAGACACAAAGCTCGATCCATGAGAGATAGAGAATGGAACCAGGTCCAACAAGCTATCATCGACCACGACGAAGGGCCTTCCCGGATTCCTGATGCAATCGGAGCTAGTAGCCGCCCTAGAGTCCCTGTTCGTCGTCAGCTTTTCACCGAAAAGGACACAAACCGCCGGAACAACGAAGCTATGAACCGCCGCCCTCGCGATGAACATCATTGTCATCGCAGCGACCAAAACCGTCGCCGTGAACAACCTCGCCCTAGAGAATCTACTCGTGCTTGGGTTGAAAGATCTTTCACCCAGACAGATAGCTCCAGGACCCCATCTGCTACTGCTAACGCTGATCGGGACCAAATCCAACAAGTCCCAAGTAACAATAGAGAGAATCGTATGAATCAGATAGTGGATTCAACAATCAAGGCTGAGGAGATACTGGCTGTTACTCTCGCAGCGCCAAATCCAGCTAGGGAGAGCAAGAACCGACCATCGTGGTACCTGGAGCATACGTCGGGGAAGACGAAAGCCGCTTCTGATCCAGGGATTTATCCCAAAGCTCAAGCGCTAACCTCCACGGCCCCGATCTGTGCTGCTAGCGAGGATATGATCCTTGAAAAACCACCAAGCGAAGGAAGCCAGGTGCACCAGATTGATATGGAAGATGTTATATCACCGCTAGAGAATCTGATGGCGGTATCATCCCCTTCGCTCACTATAGGAGGAAATAATCGCGGCGGGAGAAGAGGAAAACAGGTGAAGAGCTCTCTCGGAGCGAGTAAGGGTTGTCTCCAGGCTAAAAAGAAGATTGCGAGAAGCCCGATGAAGATGAAGACAGAGATAGGGAACATCCCTAAAAAACATGGAAAAGGAAAACAAGGAGAAACTTCTACTAAGAGACTAAGTGTGAACACCATCAAACGCATGTTTGAAGACCAGTTGCCACTCTCAGAGGCAGACCCAGACACTCGGGGAAATTCTAATGAACCCAAAGAGCCGGTGATCCAGAAGAAGTCACCCACAATCACTTGAGATGATATTGAGGTGGAATTGTTAAGGAGCGGGTAGTTACTTGGCAATTCGCCACCTTAGGGAGATTCGTCAAAAAATTCTTTCCAGGGATTATGTTTTTGATGGAGACAAAGAATGAGAAGGCCTATCTTCAAAATCTTCAACTTCATCTTGGTTATGATTTCATTTTTACTGTTAAACCCATAGGTCTTAGTGGGGGTTTAACTTTGTTTGCTCTAGTTGAATTTCATGTTCAAGTTCCCTTTTTCAAATAATAGAGTCATTGATGTATCTGCAACTATTGATGGTAATAAAGTTTTCATATCCTTTGTTTATGGTGAGCCTGTTACAAATCGCAGAAACTTAGTCTGGGAGCGCCTGATGAGATTAGGCACTAATCGATCAGAAGCTTGGATGATGACAGGAGTTTTAATGAGATCAATGGAAGCCATGAAAAGGATGGAGGCGGACCCTGACCTGAAAACTCCTTCCTGGACTTCAGACTAATGCATGAGAGTTGTGGCATGCTAGAAATGCCATATACAGGCAACTGCTTATCATGGGTGGGGAGACACCACCACCACCTAATCCAATGTCGACTCGACAAATTATGGGAAATGAACAATGGCTGAACATATTCTCCCATTCCACATTGGACTACCTTAACCTGATTGGATATGACCACAAACCAATACTAACCCACGTCTTGGGTAAGAAGATAAAAGGAAACCATTGCTTTCGGTTCGATAAGCGATGGATCTCCAAGCCAAACTTTAAAGACATTGTGGAACAGGGATGGACACAAAATCACAGTAGGCACAACCTCACGCTCTACGACATGATACACAACTGTCGAGAACCTATATCAAGATGGAGGAAAAAAGATCGGAAGCTCACAGGAGAAAGTATTGAAATGCTAAAAGAAAAATTGGATAAAGACACTCTCCACCGAAGAGGTTGCATGTATCAAGGCAAGATTGAAGATGGAAATGAGAAGCGAAGAATTTTTTTGGAAACAGAAGAGCCGTAATTTATGGCTCAGAGAAGGTGACAAAAAAACGAAGTTTTTCCATGCAGCTACCAAGCAGCGACGACCACGGAACCGAATTACCGGCATCCAAGACCAAAATGGCAGATGGACCGAGGAAGAACAACATATCAAAACAACTGCGACAAACTACTTTCAAAAGATTTTCCAGACAGAGGGTACCTCAGATTTAGACACTAATCTTAATAATATCCAACAGGTAATCACAACGGAAATGAATGAAGCTTTGTGCAGAACGGTATCCCATTCACAGATTAAATCGACCGTTTTTGCAATAAACCCGGAAAAGGCACCGGGACCGGACGGAATGACAAACTATTCTTCCACAAATATTGGAAGAGTCTAGGACCTCAGGTGATTGAAACTGTGGAAGACTTCTTTAGATCCGGCTACCTCGATCCTAGACTAAACCAGACCATTATCTGGTTGGTACCTAAAAACAACAGACCACGAGACATGACTAACTTTCGACCTATTAGTCTCTGCAACGTCTGTTATAAAATTATTTCGAAAATCCTAAGCCACCGGCTCAAGAGCATACTCCCAGGAATTACTTCAGAGACGCAATCAACCTTCGTGACGGGAAGAGTTATCTCAAATAATATCCTCCTAGCCCAGGAAGCTCTCCATGCGTTGAAGACCCAACCGAAGTGCAGACGAGAATTTGTAGCGATTAAGACATACATGAGCAAAGCTTACGATAGGGTTGAATGGAACTTCCTAACGGCCCTTCAAAAAAAAAAGGGCTTCAGCTCTGTGTGGACCCACTGGATTATGCAATGTGTAAGCTCAGTCTCCTACAGTGTACTGATCAATGGCAACCCTACAGGGAACATCGTCCCCTCCAGAGGACTTCGACAGGTTGATCCGCTTTCCCCCTTCCTCTTTATACTCTGCACAGAGGTTCTAATAGCTAACATCAAAGAGGCAGAATCAAACAACATCCTGACCGGGCTTAAAGTAGCAAGGACGAGCCCGCCAATTTCCCACATTCTCTTTGCAGATGACAGTATTTTCTTCTGTAAGCCGACAACCGCTGAATGTAATGCTCTTGCGAGTGTCCTTAAACGGTATGAGAAGGCATCGAGACAGAGAATTAACCTGGAAAAATCCTCTATAACCTTTGGGAGAGACGTTCCACCTGATAGGAAAGCCTGTTTAAAAGAGGAATTGGGGATCATGACGGAAGGTGGAGCTGGAACTACTTGGGCATCCCAGAACAATTGAGTGGCCCCAAATCAGAGATCTTTACTTATGTTCATGACCGCCTCCAACAAAGGATAAAAGGTTGGTCAGCAATTTTTTTGTCTAAAGCACGAAAAGAAGTAATGATCAAATCAGTAGCACTAGCAATCCCGACCTACACAATGTCATCCTTCCTCCTCCCCAAGAGCTTATGCCAAAAGTTAACGAGTGTTATAGCCAACTTCTGGTGGGGCTCTTCCTCGGGATCGAAGGGGATACACTGGGTATCCTGGAAGAAGCTTTGTCGCCCAAAACAGAAAGGAGGCTTATGATTCAGATCCCTGGAAAACTTCAACAAAGCGCTACTAGCGAAGCAACTATGGAGGTTAGAGATGCACCCTACATCACTCCTCTCAAGGGTCCTCAAAGACAGATTCTTCCGGGACACATACCCCTTCAATGCTCCACGGCAAACCGTCCATCGTATGGATGGAGGAGTATACAGTCAGCAAATGCGCTGGTACTCAAAGGAACCCGATGAATCATTGGCTCCTGGGCCCAGACAATGGTATGGAGTGACCTCTGGATCCCCACAATACCGGCAAGACCACCACAACCAATCACGGGAGACCAAGACCCACTTCTGAAGGTATCCGACCTTATCAAAACAACCACGAAGAAGTGGGACGAGACCCTCCTTACCGGGAAGGTCCTCACCGAAGATATACCCCACATCCTTAGTATTCGTCTGAGTAGACACCAGCTCGACGATAGATACTGTTGGGACCATACAAAATTCGGAAAATACACAGTAAAAACCGGTTACCACCTGGCGTGCGACCTTGAGGATGACGACATCAGATTTGAAAACCAACAACCGTATATCAATCCATTGAAAGAAAGAGTTTGGCGAACTAAAGCCCCGAACAAAATCAAACATTCCTTATGGCAGATGTTATCTGGAGCAGTGGCAGTCAACGAGAGACTGCATAAAAGGCACATATGAGATGACCCCTTATGCTCGAGATGTGGAATGGCGGAGGAGACCATTAACCACACGATTTTCCAGTGCCCTCCAGCGCTACAAACTTACTAACCCTTGAGCGGTCGCAATACGGTTGCAATACACTCGTTGGCCGCACTTTAGTCTCAAAATTGCAACCACAAGTGTGACCGCCTAAACCCCTAACCCTTGAGCGGTGCAATACGGTTGCAATACACTTGTTGGTCACACTTTAGTCTCGAAACTGCAACCACAAGTGCGACTGCATGAACCCCTAACCCTTGAGCGGTTGCAATATGGCTGCAATACACTTGTTGGTCGCACTTTAGTCTCAAAACTGCAACCACAAGTGCGACCGCATGAACCCCTAACCCTTGAGTGGTTACAATACAGTTGCAATATACTTGTTGGTGGCACTTTAGTCTCGTAACTGCAACCACAAGTGTGACCACAACAGTTTTCTTTTTTGACATTTATTTCATATATCTATGTATAAATAAGTTTAGTTTTAAGTTTTTTAATAGTCTGGGATATGAAATAAGAAAACCAATACAAATAATGGATAGTTGTAATTTATTCACAAATAATTTCACTCTTCTACTATTACAAGTACATAAATACATATAACTATTGCGAAGTAAAATTACAGTCATTTAAATTGCATTGGGTCATGATATGGTTTTTATATGTATCTAAATATTTATGGGAATAATATATTAATATTGTTATATAATGACTAATACTCTTATATATTAAACGAGAAGTGATTTTGCTGATGTGTCAAACTCACAATTTTTTAGATTTTTCTTTTTTTAATATATTAGTTTCTTAAACCTGTTGCCAAACAAGTTTACTATTAATTTGATTTTAAGTGATTATTATATCTGTTGTCAAACAAAATATTTTAGAAAAGTAAATTAAAATTATAAATGGATCAAACATATTTAACATATATATATATATATAT
>OVAU01000984.1:0-16750 GCA_900406315.1 Biscutella laevigata subsp. laevigata
TTTTAAACAAATCCTTAAACAAATCCTTATCAATATTTTGATTTTATTTAATCATAAGAACCTTACTTAAGCACCTCCCTCTAAGTTAAATAACTTATAAAGTGAAAAAGGAGGAAAGCCAAAACTGAATTTGGAGGAGACAACAACAATAAAATGACATGAAACTGAAATTGAGTCTAATTTATGTTTAGAGACTTAGGGTAATTTTAAGTTGGGTTTAATTTTATTTATAGGTTGAGTTTAATTTCATAGGTGGACTATAAGTTCAATCTAAAATTATATAATGTTTTTCATCTTGAGTGATTTGAATACGGATTGAAATAGTATATGTGGTATAACAAAGTCAACCTATAATAAAAAAGGAAAAAGAAAAAGAGAATTAGTTTCTTAATTGGGCCGGGCTTTGAAAGGCTAACATATACTCTTTTAATTGACTCTCACTCTCCCTCAGTTTTCCTCCTCCGTCAAGTCACTTTTCAGTCTCTGCATTTGCCGGTTGGTCTCACCATCTACTCTGCTCTTTCTCAGTCATGGAAATCGATTTCAACGAGTACAAGCTCAGATGTCAGCTTCGTGGCCACGATGACGATGTAAGATCTATCTCTTCGTATATTTTGGACGATTTTAGCATTTCAGTCCCCTGACTTCGGTTTCCTTCTTCCGCTTTGCATTATTTGAATCATCCACTAGTTTTGATTTTGCATTCGCTTTTCTTCAGATTAGTTTTTCTTATAGGTTAATTCCCAGCGAGACGTGTGCAACCATTAATAATTTCTGAGATGTATAGATGATGAATTCTGAAATTGAGAATTGTTTCTTATTGGTAGGATGCTGACCTTGCGTTTCAATGACATTAATAGTGGAGAATTTAAACTGAATTCATTCAACTGTACCTTTGTTCCTAAATTCGTTCAACGGTACCTCATGCGATTGAGCTAATGCAGATAGATACTGACTGTAGTTGTGACACTGGCAACTCATGGGTTATTATTATCTTCAGGTTCGTGGAATATGTGTGTGTAGTGATGAGAATATAGCGACATCATCAAGAGACAGAACCATAAGGGTTTGGTCATTGGATCCATCTGATAAGCGCAAATATTCCTCCTCTAAAATTCTGTTGGGTCATACCAGCTTCGTTGGGCCACTTGCATGGATTCCGCAAAATGATGAATTCCCTGAAGGAAGAATCGTCTCTGGGAGCATGGATACTTTCGTTTTTGTTTGGAACCTGGTAAATGGAGAGAAGATTCAGTCGTTGAAGGGTCATCAGATGCAAGTCACTGGCGTTATGCTTGATAATGGGGACATTGTGTCATCTTCAGTTGATCAGTGAGTCCTCCACCTGCTCACTTAATTTTCTTCTTTATGAAACATATTAACTGTTCAGTAAATAACGTTTCTTGCATAAATATTGTGATTTTATCAGCCTGCTATTTCTCTTTACTGTTTACCAATTATTGTATCCTTTATGGGATTTTATATTATCTTAAGCGTAGTTTGAAGGGCTTATGAGTGTTAACTGTGTGCATTATTTTCTTGATTTTGCTTAGTACTTCAGTAATACAACGGTAAAATAGATCTGTCAAAATTTGGATTACTCTCTACTATTGTGTAGTGTAATGTTTTCTGTCATTTGGTTATTTTTTTAAAGAACTCTGAAACGATGGAGAAACGGTCAGCTTGTTGAATCTTGGGAGGCACACCAGTCACCTGTCCAGGCAGTGTTAAAGCTGCCATCTGGTGAGCTCGTTTCAGGTATATCATTCAGCTAAAACTGCCATTTGTTGCTTTGTTTCTTGTTTTCTGTCGTTTTCTTGATGTCAAGTTCTTCCTTTTCTCACTGGTTTTTCTAATTTGACCGTTCTGGAAATAAGCTTTTAACGTTTGTTGGCATTACCTTAAGATGCATTTGCTTTACATTAAATAGGTTTGCTGGCATAATTTTCAGTGAGTTTCTCAACTCACTCATTACTTATGCTACCCCTAGGTTCAAGTGACACCACTCTCAAACTTTGGAAGGGAAACACAAGTGTGCGAACTTTTGCAGGGCATACAGGTATGTGTTTTGTGCCGTTCTCAAATTTCTTTATCAGTAAGACAGAATCTGACACTAGCTGCACTAAGGTATAGCTTGTGATTGTGAAGGGCCAAGAAACTGCCCTGTTGTAATGGATGTCCTTGTTATTGGAGAAACTATTTTCTTATAGAAGTACCTTTATTTTACAACGCAGATACTGTTAGAGGGTTAGCTGTGATGCCTGATTTAGGATTTCTTTCGGCATCACATGATGGGTAAGTTCTTTGCTTCCGACAAATTTCTTCCTTACTTAATGCCATTTTCCAATAGTCCAAGTGAATCCATCTGTGCATAAATCTTTATTTGTTGTCTCTTGATAAGTTTTGTGGTCCGGTGATTATATGTTTGTTTATCTTGGATGTGATGTTGTAAATCTCTATTTTATTTTATCTCACAGCTCAATCAGGTTATGGGGTCTAAGTGGCGCAGTTCTGTTGGAGATGGTTGGTCACACCTCCATTGTTTATTCAGTTGACTCACATGCATCTGGCCTTATTGTTAGTGGCAGTGAAGATCGCCATGCCAAGATATGGAAAGGTGATCACAGAGTTTCTTTTGTTTCTATTGATGCCTCAACTGTTCTTCACTTATGCTCTATAAATTTTCTAGGTCATTTGAGGTCTGAGATGTTTAAATTTAAACAGACTCTTGATACGTGAAAGTATCTAAATCACTTGGTAACACTTCTCTTAAATGGAAATACGATTGTATTGATAAAAGATGGATCAATACAAAAGATGAGAGACTATATTGGGATGCTCTCCTCTCCCCACAATGATCACCAAACGGTCGATAACCTTTCCCCAACTTCCTAAGACCCATTTTATAGATAAAATCCTAAAAGCTTAACCTATTTAAACCATAGTTACTTGAAGAGTAACCATAGTTAAACAGTAACTTATTAGAAACTAGGAAAACCAAGACTCTAAAACTCTTGCTCGTATCAACTCTCTGCATCTCTCCAGTTTTTAGTCTAATGCTCGCTCTTAGAGCTTTCTTTGAATAATAAATATGCTTCTTACACCATATTAATGTGGACGTCATGCTATTGAGTTTTTTGCCTAGTTACAGCTCGTGGAAAGTTAATTGTAAGCGACTCAGACAATATCAAGTGATCGGATGGGCCTGCTTGCAAAGATTGGTCTGCAATAGACGTATATCAAGCAAAAGAAGACTAACGTTTTGTTTTTAAGACATGTCTAGTTTTTATCGGTTGGTCTATTGTTCATACCGTTGCTATTTTCTTGTCCAGATGGAGTCTGCGTTCAAAGTTTGGAACATCCAGGCTGTGTCTGGGATGCCAAGTTCTTAGAGAGCGGAGATATTGTTACAGCTTGTTCAGATGGAGTGGTTAGGGTTTGGACAGTACGTCAAGGTGTGATTGCAGATCAGGTGGAGATTGATGCTTATGATTCCCTAATTTCTCAGTATATATTGAGCAGGTAATCTGATCATGTATGGCTATCTCAACTCCTATCACCGATAAATTATGTGTCCATTTAACAGTTTTTCCATGTTGCAGTGTCATGATTATTGCATGACTTGTTGATGGTGTATGATTTGTATCTTATGTGCTCGACAAATAACTGCAGAGTCTGTGTGTGTCATTCTTATCTCAGGAAAAAAGTTGGCGGATTGAAACTTGATGAGCTGCCGGGGCTTGATGCCCTGACGGTACCAGGTGCCACTAATTATTTAAATTTTGTATTGTTATCTTTTATCATCCGGTAGGAAGCTTCAGCTTTAAAAAATCTCGAGACGACACATAGATAATTGCCTGATAATGTCTTCTGGCGATTTGGTCATTATTGTAACTGAAATTTGATGTATTTCCTCAGGTACCAGTGATGGCCAGACAAAAATTGTAAGGGAAGGAGACAATGGTGTTGCTTATGCATGGAATTTGAAAGAACAAAGATGGGACAAAGTAAGTCAACGTTATGAACTTTATTCATTTTTACCTTTTTTGTTTGTTGACTTGAATGCTGCTAGATTAGCATATTAGATTGCATGCATGAGAGTACATAACTTCCCTTGGAAATTAATTGGCCCGAGGAATATTTGTTAATTTCTTCATGGAAAATTTGCCATCGGATGATGGCTTGTGAAATTTCAATGAATAATCATGTCTGGTAAAAATGATAGCATATCCTGCAGGCTGCAGCACAGTCACATGTATCAGTGCCAATGCCGAAGTTTTTAAATGGATTTGACGAGTGGTTGATCTGATGTGGAAACCGTACCTGAGAGCAATATTGCCTTTACGTTTGAAATTTGGTCCTCGCTTTGAAGTAGCAATAACAGAATCTCTTAAGCGATAGCAAGGATATGAAATAAATTGTATCTCCAAAATTCGTTTGCATGTTAACATCGACATTCTATTTTCGTAGAAAGATTTAAGTTCTTACTGCATGCCCATTTTCAGATTGGTGAAGTTGTTGATGGCCCAGATGGTGCGACTGACCGTCCAATTCTCGATGGAGTTCAATATGATTTTGGTTAGACTTTGACCTATTATGGAAACTTCAGAGTCGGTTAAAACCAAAGTGAACAAAATTCTAAGACGGTTTTTTGTCTTCTAGTTTTCGACGTTGACATTGGTGATGGGGAACCTATTAGGAAGCTACCTTACAATCGATCAGGTAACTGAATTGTCTGGCCGGCCTCGTCTTAATTCCAGTCGAACAACAAGCAAGTGCATCTATTTATGATACTTCAAATGCTTTCTGTTTGGCAGACAATCCTTATGATGCAGCTGACAAGTGGCTTCTAAAAGAGAATCTTCCCCTTGCATACCGGCAGCAAATTGTTGACTTTATACTACAAAATTCTGGGCAGAAAGACTTCAATTTCAATCCATCTTTCCGTGACCCCTTCACAGGCGGTAAGCAATCACTTGTTTTCAAAAATAATTGGTCTGAAAGTTTGTTTCTTGAATTCTGTTTAAACTTTATGTTTTACCTTCTCTGTGTAACAGCAAATGCTTATGTGCCTGGGCAATCACCATCTCATACAGCTGGTACGAATACAGTGTCGGCGTTACATTCACATAATTTCACTAAGGATTTCCTTTTCTCGTAATATTCTTCCATTTTCCTTACGTACTTTAGCTCTTCTGTTGCAGCAACTCCGGCAAAACCTTTATATAAGCACATTCCCAAAGTACGCTGGAGTTTTTTCTTTATTCCTATTTGATGTTTCTTTTTTCTAAACTGTTGTTAGTCCTTTTTCCTTTCATTGTTTTCTCCAGAAAGGTGTACTGGTTTTCGATGTAGCCCAATATGACGGGATTCTGAAAAAGATGACAGAGTTCAACGATACTTTACGAACTGACTCGGTAAGCTCTCAGCAGTAACTTCTGGCCAGGATTACACGTGGACCAAGAATGACGTAATGACTACGTCACTTATACTATTGTATTGTTGGTATGTATGCTTCTACAAATTTCTCCATTTTTTGAAGGTAAATAGTGACAAATCCCTTACAGAAGTCGAATTATCTAGAGTCGGCTCAATCGTTAAAATACTCAAGGACACATCACACTATCACTCTACAAATTTCGCTGACATGGACGTTGCTTTGGTTTTGAAAGTGCTACAAGCATGGCCACCTACAATGATGTTTCCTGGTTAGTCTTCTCTTTTCAGTCAATTAGTCAAACTGTTTATTATATATTGAGCTTTTATGGAAGCCATGTGTTTTTCACTGTTATGAAGCCATATCCTAATCAGTTGATTCCAAATTCCAATTTGATCTTATAATAATCTAAAATGAGATATGTTTTGTTTTTCTTGGATAGTATTCTTGGTTTACACGTGTCTCACTTGATGTTTCTTGCAGGCCATAGAGAAATTTTATTTTTGTTATCTACTTCATCTTCGTGTCAAATTGTTGGATGTAGTGTTATGTTGATCGTTTAGGTCAAGCTCTTATGCCTATGATTTTTTGAATATGCAGCTATTGATATAGTCAGGATGTTTGTTTTGCATCCTCATGGAGCAAGTCTACTGATTAAGCATGTGGAAAATAACAATGGTAACCATCTATCACCTGAAGCTATGGCTTCTCAACTTGAATCTATGCATCAGCTCGTTCATTAACGGTATATCTCTTTTACTCTAATTCAAGCAGAACTGCTTTTGGATTTGATAAAGAAAGTCACAGAAGGTTCAGCTCTTCCTGCAAATCTTCTAACAACCGTTCGTGTCCTAGTTAATCTATTCAAGAACTCTTCATTTCATTACTGGCTAGAGAGGCATCATAGTCAAGTAAGTACTATATCATTTCTATGGTTTTATATCATATTATAATCTGTGATGATCTTGATGAACCTACTATTGGTTTCTAATACATTTGACTGTAGCGCCGATACACGCCTTTATTATGTGATATCGATCAATGCAGGTTCTCGATGCTTTCTCAAACTGTTATTCGTCCCCAAATAAGAATCTGCAGTTGGCTTATTCGACGTTGCTTCTCAAGTAAGATATTTATTTTATTTTAGATAGAGTCATGCCAAGTCGTAGATATAATCTATAATGTTCACTGTTGAGTATTTATCAGACACAGAACACCAACACCATGAATCTGTAAATTTTTCCCCGCAGTTATGCAGTGCTATTAGTAGAAAAGAAGGATGAAGAAGGCCAAGCTCAAGTCCTTTCAGCAGCATTTCAGGTAGGCCTAAAATTTTGGTCATTTTCACCACCGGGCGTCGAAATGAATCTCATCTTCTGTAGTCACTCTTTATCACTTTGCACAAATCTCTTAGATAAAATGTAAAATCTGACAGAACCAATATACCAAACAGTTTCCTGAATTTTCCTTTAGAACCAAATAAGGTGTTACTACCATCTTTTTTGCTAAAAAAATGAAATGTAAAACAGATTGCAGAAGAGGAAGCTGCAGATGTTGATTCCAAGTTCCGGAGTTTGGTAGCAATCGGCTCGCTGGTTAGTTCACAGACCACTAGAGTTTCTTTCTTTTACGTAATTTTTTTTATGGGTGTATGTATTTCTGTAATGACAGATGCTTGAGGGTCTCGTGAAGAAGATAGCGATAGATTTTGATGTAGAGAGCATTGTGAAATCAGCAAAGGCCTCCAAGGAAGCCAAGATTGCAGAAGTTGGGTCTGATATTGAACTCGTGATTCGGCAGCCGTAAAAGAGAAACTGTGATTGCGTTTGATTTTGGATTCTCTCAACATTTGCATATGATTTTGGATTCACTTTATTTCTTGAAAATGCAATGAGCTTCAGATATATGAACATAGAATTGAATATTATTTTAACAGTTGGAAACAATGAAACATGAAAATAGAGTCTGCTCAGCTCTTATTGCTTACCATTTGGAGTAGAATTTGAGATCACTCCACATTAACATTCTACTCAGTGAAATGCTACCATTCTTCTTCAAAAACCAATGCTAGGCTTTATCCTCTTCAGTTCTTCTTATTTGGTTTCAAGTTATCTTAAACTTGGGCTTCAAAAGGAGTGTGCAGTTAGATTTTGTGGATAATAACTAGGAAGAATTGTAGTCTAAAGCATTTTTAAAAGGGAGATTTTCATGCTAAGACATTTTCAATACTTAAATTACACTGTAACACACTTTACAAACTCCTTTCACTCTAACACTCTTTTTTAAAACCTTTGAATTTTTTTGGATCATTCTACCCTTTGTTTTAATTGGGGAGAGTACACCATCTTTATTCTCTAGTTTGCAGCACTCTACAATTTTAATATTTTTTTATTATCTGTATGTTCTGGTTCAAATTCTAAAGTGTTGTTGAATTTTGGTTAGTCAACCATACTTTATTATTATGCTCGATTTCCAATGTGGTTAGTTTGTAGGTTTGCAATCGGGCTGAATTGTGTGGTTAGTTATAAGGCAACTAAACTTTATTGTTATTAGATGGCTTCGTCGATTTTTACGCATTACGGTGAAGTGAATTGTGGTTTTGGGTAGTGCATGCACGGTAGTATGACTGAACAGAAATCCACAATTCAGATTTTTGGATGTAGGGTAACTCCCTGTGTAATACTGACCACCAGTCCACAAATTTTTTTTTATATCTAACTTGTGGATTATGCCACCAATCCACAACTGCCTCGTGAACCTTTTAACATATTGAATTGTAACAAAATTACATTACCAGTGGTTAGGTTATAAAGTTTTTCAAAACTGGTGAAATTAGACATTGACTTGGTGGATTTAGACATTGACTTGGTGGATAGATGTAAGAAATGAAGATCTCTGACTTGGAAATTATATATTAGTGGTTTTACACTTTGACTTTGTTTTTTGACTTTGAGCGCTAACATAAGTTTGTATCATTTAGGTTTCGAGTTTTAGATTTAAGTTAACATTCTCCTTTTTTTATTTTGAATTTCGAGTTTAAATCACCCGTCAAGTTTTGGTGTAAACACTAACCATAATTCAACTGTTAATTAACCGGGTATGTTGAATTGTGTATTGATTGACCACAATTCAACTTTTTCTAAATTGTTAACACTAACCATAATTCAACTGTTAATTAACACTAACCATAATTCAACTTTTTCAAAATTGGTGAAGCTATGGCTTTAGAAGATCACCAGCTACTTCCAAGCTCAAAACAAAATCATCAATGGTTTCTTCTATCTGTCAATGGTGTGTCAGAGTTATGGCATACCTACGACGAAAATATCTGACTGCGGAAGGCTGGGGTATTAGAGTTTCCCGGGGAAGATGTGTTAGAGGAAGTCATGTTGGCGTCGGATGGTAGGACACCAGTGCTCGATATATGAAATGAACTCAATGCCATCTCAGAGTCTAGTGAAAGCGGTGGCTTCGGCGGTCGGAGTTACGAACAATGGTGACTTGGATTCGGGAGTTGATAACTCGTACCTGTTTCTCTCCGCCGGTGAAGATAATAAAGTAGATTAGTGAAATAAGTAGAGATGAAGAGATTTATGAAACCCTCGTCTCAGATTATCGTGTACGAGTTCTCAGAAATTTGGGGATTTTAAAAATAGAGCTTTGGAACAAATAACATACAAAAAATCTTGCAACCAAATCTGTCAAATCGTGAAATTCCAAATTTGTGAGCATTTAGAATATCTAAACTGATTCAGTTCAGTTAGAAAATCTAGTCAAAATTAAGATTGAGGATAGAAGTGTAATATGCTAATACATAAATGTGTTAAAATGAGAATGAAACTAATACTGCCTTAGAGTGCAATTAGATTCCAAAAAACTGTCCTAGAGTGCAATTATCCCCTTTTAAAATTCAATATAGCATTCTAAAGCACTTTGATAATTCATTTCATTCTAGAGCATTTTCATAAGTTCAATTTCCTTTTTACCCCTTCTAGTAAGTATTATCTACAAAATTGACCTTGAACTAGAGCTAAAGCTAACAAACTAAAAACTAAAACCGTTGACTTTTGAGCAAGTACATGGTTTTAAACACACAAGAAATTAAATACAAAGATAGTAAAACCCCGGATCTCTCTCGCTAGGGTTCTTCTTTCGTCGTTGACGATTTCAATCCGACAATCAAACCTTGTATACTCACTGTTAATTTCGTCAGTTTCTTCTTAGTTTCTAATCATCTCATCTTCTATTTCTTTTCTGGTGATGGAACGAGACGTTTGGAAATGTTTTCAGAACCTCAACCTTGGATCAGAGAAAGCACCTCTCCTTCTCCCAAATAAGATTTGTAGGCAGTCAGAGCTAAATAGGGAGAGAAGCTTAATTGTCCAAGCTATAAACCCTTCACATCAATTACCGAGATGGATGAAGATTACCTTACCGGAAGCTTGGAGGTTGGAAGGGACAATTCACGAACAGGTTAATGAAGATGGAACATTTGCAGATTACCTTATCCTCTTCCTTATGATCATGCTTGCCAATCTGAAACATCCCAAACAACATGTCAGTCATTTTAACCAAGATAGACTTTTGCAGAGCATGTTATTGTCAACAAGATGTGTTATTCTTTGGTTAGCAGTCATGGTTAGCATTCCATAACACAAACCACAAGTCAGTATACTTTTTGACACCCCTCGAGACATTTGTATCCACTTAAGCTATTAGTTTCGACTTTCTAGTTTAGTGTTCTAACCACGAGTTAGTCTAATTCATTACATGGACCCTTTGTATTTTAGTGTTCTAACCTAACCACGAGTTAGTATATATATATATATATATATTGGGTGATGGTATCAGTTTACTTCGTATCGTATAAGCGTTTTCTCATCCAATTACTTCGTATTCTTGAATGCAAAGTAAAAGAAATGAATGATGCGTTTTCTCATCCGATTACTTCGTATTCTTGACTTCTTGTCCTCATACCAAATGATGTCTTCAATACAACAAATCATAAACACATGTTTTCTTCAAGGAGAGAAGTAGAACAAATGTGCCCCTTACTTATCGTAAAGAAAAGTCAACGGAGATGCAGGAGTCCCATGTCTGCTTCTTATTGATCTCGAGTCAAGAGCCACCATAACTATAGCACGTTGTGATGTATTCGTGACCTGAATAAAAGGGTTTGAATGTTAAATGGAAATAGAAATACATCATCAAGTGATCTTAAGGAAGAAGACAAAACCATCAGAAGCACAAATCATAAACCAAAACGGCGAGTGATCTTAAAGAAGAAGAAAAAAGTTGTACGAATCTAGGCATCTAACCACCAAGTCAATAATCTAAAGTTCTTCTGTTGAATAATGGTTACAAAGACAAAACTGAATCGCAGACTATCAGCCTCCGACAAAAAATCGATCATTCAACTCTCCCAACTTGGAAGAATATTTATTCAAGACAAAGATATAGAAAAATTAGGTTTCGAATCAGAACTTACAGATGATATTTTTGCATGTATCTGGGTGACTAGAGGAATTTGATGTTAAGTCTCGAATCTAACCACGATTCACTCCAGAATTGGTTAGAACAGAATAGACATTATGTCTAACCACGATTCAGTTAATACGACCTACACACGAACCAACATATCCGAGTCATACCTAAACCACTAACCACAAACTAGAAATGCTAACCAGAAGAAATCAGAAAACCCTTCTAGCCCCTTTCCCCAATCACGGCAAGGATAAACAACTGTAATTACAATAAGAACTGCCTTTGAGTGTACGACATACTCGTCGACGCCATTCATAAGCTCAGTAAAATTACTCAGAAATTCATAGTATCAATCCGCAAAACTGTGAACATCGATGATGAAATCTATTCTACTTAGCCGAAAGGGCCGACGAGATCCAATACAGTCCATCGTTTAACAGGAGATAAATTCATAAAACCAGATTCGATACCCAGTTCTCGCTAATCAATTTTGGGAAATGAATATATATGACTGGAACTAAACAATTTTAGGAAACAAACAGAACATTTACTAATAAAAAGGAAAAACATGAACGAGACACAACTGAAAAAAATAATAATTATTTACTTTAGTCAGGCAGAGGGGTATAAATGTCAAGATAATTGTGATGGTTTAAAAAAGAGTGTTATTGTGAAAGGAGTATGAAAAGTGTGTTAAAGTATTGAAAGTGTTTTATTATGAAAATCTCTCAACGAATTAAAAGATTTTATAAATCACATGAAATTAGAATTTTGAGAAATTATGATTATTATTTATGTAATAGTTTTCAAAATATAATTTTTATTATCTACATAATCAACAAAAATTATGTGATTAATAGAATCGGTGATCCACCGATATTTGGATGTAACATTTAGCTGCTTCTATGTGTTTGATATGTAGATAATAGCCAATAAAAATGAAACGATTTTGTAAGTCGCATGAATATAATTTTTTGAGAAATTATACTCATCTTTAATTTAATAGTTGAACTATTAATAATAATTTTATCATTATTAGTGCACTATTATTTCAGGTAAGGATTGTGGTAATAAGGATTAATAATAATTTTATTAAAGAACCAACTGTAATAATATCATAATCTAGCTAAGTAGAAGAGATTAGTAAAATCTAGCAAAATGGAGCGAGTTGATTTTAATGTGGATTTGATGTGGTGACTCACTCTCATATTAAATGGTTTGGAAACTTTTTTTTTCCACTTTTGTGGGCCACCAATGGGTGGTCCACTAACTCAAACTCTCAAAAATAAGAGGAGTAAATGATCTTACAGAAACTTTACTAAGTGGACATTTTGTGTGTTGGATACAAAATTCGCCTGTTTATTGTGTTCTTTTTCTTTCTATTTGTTCATACCAATGAAGTAGGAATTTGTTAACCTTTTTTCTGATATTTTGACTAAGTTCATGCTTCTCTTGTGGCAAATATTTTCCATGAATCTTGATTTTAATTACAAGATTACATAATATGTTCATGTTTCTCTTGTGGCGAATATTTTTCATATTTATATAATTGTCGATTTCTGGCCTGGATCAACAAAACCTCTCCTCTTTTAATGGAAACCACTAGACCACCACGACATGGTTTCTCTACCATTTCTTTCAATTTTTAAACCAAAGTTATATAAATATGTATATATATGTAGTTGATGGTTTCGTGATTGTTGTAATTGAAGATATTTTGGGATTTTATTGGTTTAAGTTCTCGGATTTTTTTTTGTTTCTCTTACTATTTTAGTATAACTATTCTGGTTTTAGCTTGAAGTGTTTCTAAATTTTTTTATGTTTGGACTTTAAGTTTTTTATATTTAGGTTTAGATTTTGGTGTCTTATTTCAACAACTAGTATTTTGTCCCGTGCTATGCATTGGAATATTATTATGTAAATATATACAACTTTTTTTTCCAGAATTACATAATATATCCCAATTTTTAAATTAAAAAAATCAAGTAAAATTTTGTTTTAATCTCAAATATGATTTTAATTCTCAATTTATTTTTCAAACTTGTAATTTTTTATATAATATATTTTGATTTTTGATTGATTGATTAATTGTGGTTTATTTTAAAAATGTAAGAAAATTTTACTTCCTTTTTAAAATATATTTGATATATGATCCTTAATATATATTCAATCAGTGGTTTTTAATTTTTAATATCTTGTTGAACGATTTTTAGCTTTCAATCATTAATTTAATATTTTATTTATTTGTAGTAATCTCAAATTAACAGTTAGTTTTTATAAAGTACGATTTTATTCTTAAAATTGTGGCCTAGTACACGAATAAAAACTAATATAAATAATTATAAATTTTAAAAATATCTAATATAATGAGAAAGTTAGAGATAGTGGAGGAAAATATTTTTGGAGGAAAAAAATACTTAAAATCGTGTGAATTGCCGGAAAAAAAGATTATGCATGAATTTTTTAGAAATTTTTTCTGATAAAAAATTTAAATTGCAATGACACGTATCGATGATACAGTTGTCAAATGAATTATGTTTTATTAATATAGAGATTAGCGTTGCTTGTTATTTTCTCGTATTAGTCTTTGTAATTCTTTGTATGCTTTCCAAGGTTGATCATTAATAATTTAATATCATTATATTCACTAGACACAATAGTATTCTCTAGTAATGAAGTTTTACTCGTTAACTTTGTTCTACAGTGGCAGATTTTGAGATGAAAAGCCCGACCGGGTTCAAACCCTTTCATTTTGTTCATAAACTTCTCACTGTATCATACTTTTTATACTTCTACAACCTCTGTTTGATTCTGTAAGCCACAAGAACATTTTAAAACATGGACATATCCGGAGGAGCTCCATACATACTCCTCCAAGAATACGGTATCCTCCATTTCCCACCTTCTTCCCCTGCAAATTCATAGTAAGATTCATCAGCTCTCACGATTGATTGCCAGAGATATTGTTACCCTTGAAAGAAGAATGTTTTTCTTATACCATGGAACTTGTCAGGACTCAGACCCATGAGCTTAGATGCAGTCTCCGCTAGAAGAAATGCATCAGGAATGTTGTCTCCTTCAGAACAGTAACATAGCAGGCATGTCACTCTCAACCCTCTTGCCTAAACCAAATCAACATAAACGCCAAGTAGACCATGTAAGTGTTTCAATCATCTCGATGATAGACGGAGTGTGAATATAATGCTTATCGTATAGCAGTTATCTTACCTTAAAAGCTGAGAAAAGAGCTGCAAATGGCAAGCTTGGGTAATAGTCTATGTCTTCTAGTTCATCTTCTGAAGGGAAAGTCAGCTCATCTTCACTGTTCTTCTCAAAGACGGAGCTAAGGTACTTCCAACATCTTCCTTCTGAATTATACTCACGCAGTTTTCCAAATCCAAGCCTTTCACAGTGATCATCTCTTCCATCAGACTGGGCGTTAGACAGATAATACACCTGTGGACCTCTAAAGTAATTGCCAAGGAGAACACAAATCAATTTGTGATTAGTTTGCTTTTAGTAAAAGAAAAATGCAAGTTTAGCTCATTTTTATCTATCAAATCTGTGATTTGCAGATCTTGGATGCTATTTACACAGTCCATATCTACTTTTTAAATTGAAGGTATAAGAAAATGTATAGCAAACACTAAAAAGGATAATATTGTAGGTACTTTGACATATCCAAGTTATGCAGCCTTTGGAAGTCTAAACTTGATAGCACGATGACATGCTTCTTTCCGCTTGCAGCAGCATAATCGGCTATGTTCTCGGCAAATTTAATCATCATTCCCTGTTTTTGATCAACATTATAAGTTTAAAACATCTCACTAAATTCTCATTGAATGCAGTCCTTAAAAGGAGGACCATGGAATTTGATGAAGAACAAAGCTGCTTCCAAAAATGGAAAAACCTTTGCAACTGGAGACCTCTGCTGAGCAAGAGTAGTAGCAATTAAAGATGACTCATAAACTGAAAAAAAAAAAAAAAAGAGTAGAAAGAGACTTTAGAGGTTTCACAAGGCAAGAAGGCTGATTCAACAATATAAGTGGCACATGAAAACACTATCTTATATAGCCTCTCCATTCAATAACATGGTCAAATCAGTCACAAGAAACCCTTAATCATCTAAACCAGAGATCATCCATAAACAAAGCATCTCCCCACATTACATCAAAGCTTAATCTTTAATGAAGCAGATAGTTTGAGAAAACTAACCCTCGAGAGGGAGGGCTATTTCTCCACAAGGAAGAGGACCATAAGCGTCATTTCCAACACAAGGAAGCAGATTTGGATCATCCAGATAGCCAATTCTCTCTGCACCAGTTGATGACACTAGAAGATCAACAGCAAGCTGGCCTACATTCCCAATGGACAATGCAAGCTGGAGAGCAAAAAAAAAACACAAGTTCTCAAATCAGAAATCTATAATGAGAAAGATCACTGCTTCTAAAAGTTCCCTAGAAAGTTGGGGACTTTCTTAACTTGAGCAGAGCTGCTACATTCTTCTATTTTTCAAGTTAACTAAAACCTAACAAAGTTTACAGTTTTATGTTTTATCACACGCAAAAATCTAAAGGAACAGATCGAAATCGGAAAAGCAAAGGCAACGAAACAGCTTACGAGAATCAAAGTCGAGCATTCTTCATGTACTTGCTTTCCTTCTTCAACAACAAATTCCATCTGCGCAAACTGAAACGAAGCAAAACACTTTATTACAGAATCTGATTGCGAGTTTATCAAAGGATGAAATTCACAGAATCTGACTGCTTCTGCAACAAGGACACTTCTTTGGGGGGGAGCTTGAAGAGAAAGACAGGAACTGATTTTGAGCCGATTATTTGAAATTATTATGGCCCAATAGTTTAAAGTAAAAAGGCCCAAATATTTCACTCTTAACAAAAATGTTATAGAGAACTACTAGTAACAAAAGATATAATGGTGATATAGATAACCAAAACCAACAAGTGTGATTATCAATTAAGCGTAATACGCGGGTATTTGATTAAGAAAATATTATTTAAATTTTTTATATAAATTATTTTTAATCTATCTAATAATGAATTATCAGAATTTTTTCATGTGTTATTTTATAAATTTTTATACTATGATCATAATCGTCTCGTATATTTTCTTCAGCTCCTAAATATTGAAATAATTGTAACTTTCATTTTGATATTGAATATTTATTTTCATAATTTTCATAATATTGAAATATTAGATTTCTTATTTTTTTACACTTACATTTTTGTCTATATTTAATAATTTATTCCCCACATGATGTATTTTAATTTTTCTATTATATATTATATCTTTCTAATTTTTTTTATTCTATAGTGATTATTAACTAATATATTATCGTATAAAAATAATAAAATGACTTTTTGATTCGTACTAAGATTTATTTTCTATGTTTAGTTTAAAATGATGAATGACTTAGTTTTAAGAAGTAAATAAAATATATTTATCAATTTAATATAATTTAACAGGTAATNAATTTAACAGGTAATGTCATATGTATAATCCATAAAAATATATATCTTATTTTAAAATTTGAAATTTTTTTTATCATCCTTATACTCTATTTTATATTTTCAAATATTTACTTGTCAATTTTTTTCCTTATTATCCAACGTTCAATATTGTAATAATTTTTGTATTTCTAATTTATAAAGAATATTTTCTATTTTTATCTACTTTTTATTAGGGGTGGACAAATTTCCCGTCCCGTCATATCCCGTCCCGTCCCGAACCCATTCCCGAAATTCCCGTCACATATGTTCCCGTGTCACGATTCGGGACAAGTCTTTGATTCCCGAATGGGAACGGGAC
>OVAU01000986.1:0-16746 GCA_900406315.1 Biscutella laevigata subsp. laevigata
GAAAATTAGGTTTGCCCATTATTGATTATTGTAACAATTACTAAATTAACGGTAATCGTTATTTTCCTTAAATTTTTTATATTCAATATTTAGTATTTACTACATTTCTCTAAGAAACTTTTCTTTTCCCCAATCCCAGGTCAGATATTCTGTGAATGTCTCTCCAAAATTCATCTTTAACACATGTTCCCAAATCTAATCTTAAGCTGAAATATTTATATATGCTTATATAATATTCTGAATCATGAATTTTAAATTTAAAAGTAATTAAATATGAATCAGGATATGTAACCTGATAGTTTTTATTAGTGCGGTCATTGTATTATCATCTAAGATCGAATCCTCATATTACATATATGTTGTGACAAAAAAACAATTGATTATGAATAGATTGAATGATTAGCATCTCAAATAATATACAACAAGAACAAAGCATTCGTAAGAGTCACTTGAAATAAGAAATTGTGTTGTAAGAAAACGTCTGTGGACTAACTTTGAACTCTAATAGCATGCGTATTGTATAGTATGAATCATAGATTTTCAACTGATCAATATATCTACTAATTTCCCCAAATTATATAAAACTATTTTAGAGACAAAATAGTTATTATTTAGTTCTATTTCAGATTCAAGTCAAGATACGTTTTGACTTATGTTATTAAGAAATAAGAGTATAAAAGTATAATTTTACAGTATTTTATAATTATAGTGAGGTAGGTAGGTATGTATCTTGGTTCTAAAAGTAAGAAGTTGTCAAAATATTCAACAATGTCAAACTCACAAAGTAAAATTCAAATTTGCTACAATTACGTTAAGGAAGTCTAAAAATGCTTGCAATTATGGTAACCATTAATAAAACATGATTAAAAAAAAGAGTCAACAAGTGTATGAATCAAGTTTCAAGTAAAGAAATATATTCCATGCCTTTTCACTTAGCTGTAACATTCAGTCATTCATGTCCTTTAATCTTTGGAAGTTAAATCTGAATTATGTTGGAAAGAATCATGATCAAACCTCTACTTTTTCTTTTATTTTATGTTAAAATGAACATCTGCTTTAAATCATGGCTTTTGATATTGGAACTTCCACTAATAACAAAAAATAAATATATATTAAGAAACAAAATGGTTTAATATTGTTTATTTTATGTGTAATCACATGGATGCCAATATTAGTGGGTTTAATAACTTAGGCTAAAAACCATTCTTAGTGGGTTTAATTCTTCTTACCACTAGAAATTGTGTTCTTAATTATTCTAAAGTTCATACTTGTTTCTTTGTCTAACATTTTACAATACTTATTTTAGGTAAGATAGGACCAACCCTGAACATAACTGGATGAATTATTGATCTTGGTCCCCAATTTTGGTAGGTATATGTATAAGAATTATATATCTATTAATAAATAAGTAAATTTAATAAGGTGACAAAAATTAACATATCAATTGTCAACAACAAATATACAATTACAAAGCAAAATTTATATCTCACTAACAATTTTAAAAAATTTATTTATAATTATTTTGTATTAAATTTTCATGATATTAAATACTGGCACTATTTTTTTATCTTGTTCGATGCTTCAATAATTTAAATGCAGACCTTGCTTAGATATGATGTTATATAGTACATATTTTAGGACTAATCATCTTCGGTTTTTGTGAACAAAAAATGAGATTATATAGGGATGAATATTCGGGTATTTATACGGGTTTGGTTTGGATCTATTCGAGTTTTGGATTAATTCGGGATTTTTGGTTAAGTTTAAAAGCTTTAGCTTATTTTTATTTGTTGGTACGAGTCCTTTCAAGTTCGGGTACTCAAAAATATATTAGATATTTTCAAATTAACATTAAAATATAATAAATGTTCAATAATAATAATAAGAAATAAATTCTTCTAAAACAATATATAAAATGAGAATAAAAAATTAAAATAATTAATTATTTGGAAATTTAATATTAGACATTCAAGAATATAAAAACATTTAAAATAATAATTAGAAAAACTTATTCTAATATTCAGATTTGTCGGGTATTAATTCGGATCTCGGATTCAATTCATATTTTATCCGAATCCAACATACATCACATGTAATACCGATTTAGATATTTTTCATGTTTACTTCGGATTTGAATTAATATTTTATCTTTTTCTCTTAATTGTGAGTAATTTTAGTTTAAATAGTACTATTTTCGGTACTTGTTTCCAAGGCAAATGTTAAACAATGCAGAATCAAGAAGGTGAATAACTTTATTGTTACGTGAAATTTCGACTTCGTTATCTTTTTGATTCCATGGAAGGACGAAAAGAGAGAGTCTTTTGAGGTTAAGCAACAAAAGTAATTAAGATTCTATACGCAAAAGGAGCTTGAGGTTTGTGAGTGTTGTGAACTAAAATCGATGCTTTTCGGCCCAACCTCATGTTGCACATCTGAGTATACTTACGTCTGTATTTATTATTCTTATTGAAAATGACAACCAATAATTCACAAACATAATATATACTCCTCCGTTCTTCAATATTTATGTTTAAAAAATTTTCACGTTGATTAATAAAACACAAAAACATTATTTTATTTATATAAAAACACCATTAACTTCACATATTTTAACCAATCAAAAATCATACTTCATAATATTAATGGTTTTTAGCTTTAAATTTTTGCATTAATGAAAATCGAAAACATCACTTAAAATGGAACAAAAATAAAATACTTAAACCTTTGAAGAACGGAGGAAGTATATATATAGTCAAATTTATTCGCCTATATCAATCATTTTCGTAACCTTTAATTTCTAAAGAAAAAGATGAAATTTTCAAACAATTATTCTGTGAAAAGTAAGTATTACCGACAATTTTGACTCTAAAAAGTTGGATTTATTAGCTCAAAAAATTGACCTAAAAATAAAAATAAGATTGATCTAAAGCTAAGCTTCGGTTAGGTTAAAATCAAAAGACAATACGAGTATTTTTGGCTAATCCATCGTCTAAATACGTCTAATGAATCTAATCCATCAAAACCATAAAAAATAAAAATCATTCATGGTCACATGACTACCTACATCTCGACTAATACTCAAAGGTTAAAACTAGTTACAAAGTGTTTATTCGGTTCTTGTAGTTATTAGCTAAGTGATAAGTATTGTTGGCCTGAAGTCAACGTCGTATATTTTACTCCCTCCGTTTTTCACTGTATGAAGTTTAAGTATTTTATTTTGTTTTATTTTAGTTGATGTTTTCGATTTTTAGTGCAAAAATTTAAAGCTAAAACTCATTAATATTATGCAATATGATTTTTGATTGGCTAAAATAAATGAAATTAATGATGTTTTTCTGAAAAAAATAAACTAATAATATTTTTGTGTTTTATTAATGAACGTGAAAAACTCTTAAAAGGAGAATATTATTCAGAGGGTTTGTGTCATTTACTCTTACCACATGCATGCACGCATCCTCCTCCTCTCTTTATTGGCCAAAGGGTTGACTAATTATCCTCAATTCTATTATTGCCGAGCCTTTAATTCATCGAGTAATAAATTGAATGAAATAAATAAATGACGAAAAAACTGACAATTTTGTTAATGTGAAACGATTCATATAAATTAGCTAGGTATGGACTGAACTGAACAAACAAAAACAAGAAAAGAAAATCCAAAACCAAGAAACGAAAAATTAGTACATTATAAACGTTGCAACAATATAGACTTGTATCTGATTCTATATATAAACCAATATACGACCAAAGAAAATCTGACTTCCCTTATTTTAGGTTGTTGTAATTAGAGTCGGCCTTAAGCATAAGCTTGCTATTTATTTTTTCATTAACTAAATTTTGGTTTAATTTTCGGTTCAAATTTTTTAAAAATTTTTTTATATTAAATTTAATCTGGTTCAATTTTTTTGTTCGATTGTGATTTTTAAAATCTGAATCGCCTTGATTATAATAGTTTAAGCAAGATATGTTCTGAACTTTTTTTCTTAATCCATTATTTGTATCCCTTTCAACTCTGGTCCATCTTCTTTTTCACTCATTTTCATGAATTTCTATATATATATATAAATGTTTCTCTATGTAAGTACCAAAAGTTAATATAAAGAAAATATATGGCGTAAGTATTTTAGATTTATTGCCAATTCAGAGATGAAGGAAAAAATGGTATAATAAATCTCCACCATAGATTTATTTCACGTGAAAGAAATTGACAGATATCACATCATTACACAAGAATGGAAGTAAACTTAGATGCCATAAGAAAGATTGTTGAACTTGTTTTGTAAAAGAAGAGAATATCAAATAACTTGCTTTGCTTAAAACCACAAAATTAGATTTCTGTGAATGCCTTAAAAGGTTCCTAGTTATCAACTATGATATCGACCGTTCCACGAGTCATGAGCACCCTACAATTTGTGTATTTTACCAGAACATCAAAGAAAAACAAAATTTCATGCCAATTTTCAACCACATAATTATTTATTTTATGAGTATTTGAAACTTATTTCTAAACTATCATTCAAGTCTATTTAGGTCGGTTAATTAATTTATCGAGTAGATATTTAAAAGTAATATAGAATTGAAACGATTAAAGTTTTATTTTGGTTCAAATATCGATTAATTTAGTTAATATAAATTTTATTGAAATCAACCAATTTCTGTTCAATCGAAATTTATCGAAATCAGTTGTTATTATCGAAATTTATCGGATAATATCAACTATCCGATTTAAATATCTTTAATTAATTTAGATAAATATTTTTTTTCAAATTTTAATTTAATTTTTAGTTTTTGTTATAGTGTGGTGATCAATGTCCCCGAATTAAACATCCTCACAAAAGTCTGAATTCAATCTATGTTGTTCGTGATATTTTGAGGATGTCAATTAGGCTATTTAATTATTAGAAACAAAATTTAAACCAAAAAGAAAATATTCTAAATGCTTGGGTCTGAGGACTTTGGCATTTACTTTACGAGTAAAAAAATAACTTATTACCATAGTGGAACAGCTATTTCCAAGACAATAATAACAGCAAAACAGAGGAAGCATCTAGTCCTAATTAGGGTCATAATAATTCCTAAAATAGTTAAAAAAAAAAATACACAACGCATTAAAACGGCGACGTTGAGAAGAGAATATACCGAAATAGCAAAAGGAATATCTCATAGATAACTCGCTTATAAATTAGCCGTTTCATGACTCTTGAACTCTCTCATCTCCTTGTTCATCTCGTCGCTCCTTCAACGCTTATTCTCTCTCTCTCTCTACATTTCCACCTGAAAGAAAAATACAAAACCTTCTCTCTACAATCTAATTGGGACATAAACTGATCTTACAAAAGGTACAAGAGTTTTGTTGTATAGTACTTAGTTATGTCTTTTCTTTTCATTTATGTCTTTAATTTGATGCATATTTTTGTAGATATCTGATGACTCATATTTTGGTTATAAGTAGATCGTATCATTTAGTTTGTTCAATGCTGGAATTTTCACAAACGAATACAATTGAAAATAAAGGCTTGAATTTTGCGTGTGTGTTTTTTTTTTGCTTGAATAAAACAAAATATGTTGTTTGAATTGACAAAAAAAAAAAAAAGAATTGTAAGACGAAACAAGTCGCTGTCTTACTTTCAGTTTAAGTCTTTTGTAGCTTCGTATTCAGTTTCACACGTCATTAAGTCAACGTGGTACAGACAAATTAGTAATTATTAAAAAATTGTTATTATAGTAAAATAATTTGACTTCCTATTTTCTCGTTATCTTTTAGAAATTTTGGTAACGTGGGGGTAATAAATTCCAACATATCTTTAGAAATTATTAGGATAAAATATGATAAAATATATACTCCAAATGTTTAAAAATTTAATTGAGTGACTGAATGAGATTTCTAGTTGACTTTTATCGCCACTTCGTTTATTTTCTTGTTTTACATCTCTATAATGTTTTCATGAATTTTGAAGTAAGATTTGCTTTTTAAATTGCCTAACTTAGTACCAAGTTAGGTAAATTGCTTTTTTTGTTTCTAATGATTTATGAATTTGAATATACTCAGATTAACGAATCCTTTTAGGATTAGTTTCTATAGACTTGTATATAAACGAGTAGAATTATAATTTTTGGTAGTCGATTCTATTTCGATAGATTAATTTTGTTTGTTTTATAAAATCGAAATTAAACCGGAAATAACCCAAAATTTTGAAAATAAACTAAATTATCTGAAATTAACCAAAATATTCGTATCGTATTACCCGAACTGCCCCGAATTTTCCGGTCTAACAAAAAAAATCGGTTAATTTCTATACGTTTTCTAGTCCCCAATTTACCTGAGAATCAAACTAAACCAAATTTTTAATCGGTTTAATTCGATACCCAATTGAAAACATGAATTAACCGAAAATTGAACCGAAATAACTATATGAACCGAAATCGCAGGCCTTTGTATATATAATCTGCAACGTTAATCATCAATAAAATCCAACAGAGAATTATTGCAATCGTATCTAGTTTAACACTAACATT
The DNA here is from genome assembly GCA_900406315.1 of Biscutella laevigata subsp. laevigata. Taxonomy (NCBI): domain Eukaryota; kingdom Viridiplantae; phylum Streptophyta; class Magnoliopsida; order Brassicales; family Brassicaceae; genus Biscutella; species Biscutella laevigata. The sequence continues at coordinate 6,514 of OVAU01000986.1, forward strand.
TTGATTTTGTTTTTTCTTCGAAATTTTAGAGGAGGATAAAGAATGGCTCGAGATCAGTTACAAGTGTTAAACGCACTTGATGTAGCGAAGACTCAATGGTACCATTTCACAGCAATTGTAATCGCCGGAATGGGATTCTTCACCGACGCATATGATCTCTTCTGCATCTCTCTAGTAACGAAACTTCTCGGTCGCATTTACTATCACGTACCAGGCTCAACTAAGCCTGGGACTCTCCCTCCTAATGTAGCTGCTGCAGTCAACGGTGTTGCCTTCTGTGGAACCCTAGCAGGTCAACTCTTTTTCGGGTGGCTCGGTGATAAGCTCGGAAGAAAGAAAGTATATGGTATGACATTGATGGTTATGGTTCTTTGCTCCGTAGCTTCCGGTCTCTCGTTTGGACACGAGCCAAAAGCCGTGATGGCCACGCTTTGTTTCTTTAGGTTTTGGTTAGGGTTTGGGATTGGTGGTGATTATCCTCTTTCTGCAACGATTATGTCGGAATATGCTAATAAGAAGACTCGCGGCGCGTTTATCGCTGCGGTTTTCGCTATGCAAGGGTTTGGGATTATGGCTGGTGGCATTTTCGCTATTATTATTTCCTCTGCTTTTGAAGCTAAGTACCCTGCTCCTGCTTATAAGGATGATGCCTTGGGATCCACGGTTTCTCAAGCGGATTTAGTATGGAGGATAATCTTGATGGTTGGTGCTATCCCTGCGGCAATGACTTATTACTCAAGGTCTAAGATGCCGGAAACCGCGAGATACACAGCTTTGGTTGCTAAGGATGCAAAGCAAGCTGCTTCGGATATGTCTAAGGTTTTGCAAGTGGAGATAGAGGCGGAACAAGAGAAAGTTGAAGAGATTTCAAAGAAAAAGTCTAAAGCGTTTGGCTTGTTCTCCAAGGAATTCATGAAACGCCATGGACTTCATTTACTTGGTACTACCTCCACTTGGTTCCTCCTTGACATTGCTTTCTACAGTCAAAACCTTTTCCAAAAAGACATTTTCAGCGCGATTGGATGGATTCCTCCAGCTCAAACGATGAATGCGATTCAAGAAGTTTTCAAGATAGCACGAGCGCAAACCCTAATCGCCTTGTGTAGTACGGTACCTGGTTACTGGTTCACAGTTGCGTTCATCGACGTTATTGGAAGATTTGCAATTCAGTTAATGGGATTCTTCTTCATGACAGTCTTTATGTTTGCTCTAGCTATTCCTTACGATCATTGGACACACAAAGAGAATCGAATCGGATTCGTTGTCATGTACTCATTAACATTCTTCTTCGCTAACTTTGGACCTAATGCTACAACCTTCGTTGTACCAGCCGAGATCTTCCCTGCCAGATTCAGATCCACATGCCATGGTATCTCTGCAGCATCAGGAAAGTTAGGAGCAATGGTTGGTGCTTTTGGATTCTTGTACTTAGCTCAGAGTCCAGACAAGGAGAAGACAGATGCAGGTTACCCTCCAGGGATTGGGGTAAGGAACTCGCTGATTGTGTTGGGTGTGGTTAACTTCTTGGGTATTGTCTTCACGTTCTTGGTGCCTGAATCAAAAGGGAAGTCATTAGAGGAAATGTCTGGTGAAAATGAAGACAATGAGAATAGTATCAGTGATAATAGAACGGTCCCAATAGTTTAAGTCATCATGAGTTAGTTCTAATCTTGTCTCTAGCAACTAAAGTTGTTCCTTGTTTGATCTGTTGATGTGTATCTAAATAGCTATATGAAATCAAAATTTTTCACAAATCTAATTTTCTTTGATGTATCTTATACTATTTCAATCGGTCGATTCCCAAATTGAGTATTAGAATTCTAGAAACCGTGCAGTGTATTAAATTGTAAGAGATATAGTACCAAATTGGTCTCTGGTCTTCACTCATCTATTTGAGTCCATATAGGTTCAGATTATTTACTTGACGAAGCTACAAACTTGGTAAGAGACGCCACATGAATCTGACCAAAATATATGAATCTTGACCCAAACCTGACACTGCTGTATGATCTGTGTGTTAAGATACCTAGATCGTATTCGGAACCTATACTTCACATTTTTGTTTGTTCTTAGAGCAGTAACAAAGGTCACTTTTTTCTTGATCTGAGTCCAAGGAAAATGGGCCCAATGGTCTAGAATAATCACAATGAGTTTGTTTTATCTCCTTTATTATTTGTAGGCAGAAGATTATTTGAGTAATAGAAAATTTATTGAAATGAACCGAATTTTTGGTTCAATCGGATAATTTCATATCAATTAGGGTAATTTAAATAGTTTTAGTTAATCTGGTACAAGTATTTCTGTTTATTTGGATTATTTGGTCTATTTTCAAAAAAAGTATTTAATTTCATTTTATTATAAAATACCAGAAAAGTAAAAAATTGGTTACTTCACCCAAACCCATTTCAATTTAACTTATGATCGGTTAATTATTTAAAACCGAAATTAAATTAAAATTTTAGAGTTTTGGTTCAATTTGGAAATTTCGATTCAATTTTGCATGCCTTCTGTGGTGAAACCAAAGGCGGATCCAGTAAGAGCCATAGTGGGTCACATGACCCACCCAAAATTTCAATATAATGTAAATTGTTGTACAAAATCATTAAAATCATAGTAGTACACTTGATAAGTCTACTCTCTTGAACCACCATGAGCCACAGTTCAAGCCTCTCTCATTACATTTTTTATTTTTATTTTATAAATTAATATTTTTAAACCACCTTAAAATCGGTTCTAGATCTGTCCCTGGGTGAAACAACTAGTTCGTGACTCCAAAACTATTGCAGCTTGTCCACTACCATACAATGAAGCCCATATAACACTTGTTGCTTGTTCTTATGCTTTTCTTGAGCGATAATATCTACTGACTAGCTAAGTTGAACTGATTCTCTCACATGTAACGCTAAGGAGCTTGCCGATAAATGTTTTTCAAGTGCAATACAATAATGATGATGAATATTGAGTGCAAAAATTTGATGATTTAAAGAAGAAAAAAAAAAGAGAGTTCAGCTTTTGTGGTTGACTTATGCCATAAATAATGGGAGACATAAAGAGATGCCTATAAAGGGAATCCTATCCTCCACCACCTTTTTTGATTTTTATCTCTTCTTTTTTATTTTATTTTGCTTCACCATATAAAGCTTTTCCTTCTCTTTTAATTTATTTTTTATATACACTATTAGACTCGGGTACTAAGTGATAATCAGAAAATTTATATTATTTGTGATCCGTTTTGTTTTTAAGAAATACTTGATTTTGTAATTTATTCCACTTCATAAATTTATGGATGTCTGAGAGAACTAGATATATATATATATATATATATATTTTGTATTAATATTTACGGATAATATATTTTATTTTGCTTCGCTCTGATTAATTTTTTTATATATTTTAGGAAACATAAATAATTTACAGAACTAATTAAAATTGTGATAGTCTTTCACATAGATTAGTCTAGTCTAACAAAAAATAACACAATTAGAAAGAAAAAATCGAAAAAATCCAATGTTCTCTTTCTAGTTATTATTTTTGTATTTATTTTGTATTTTTTATTTAACTCATACATATTTTTATTATATTGTTACAAAATTAGGTCGTATAAATTATAATAATATTTTTAGAGTAAACAAAAACTAAATTTCACATATATGTGATTATATTTATGAGAGTATTTCCATATCAGAGCGGATATCCGATTTTTTCAAAAGTGACATTTGTATTTGCTTTCATTTTTACGAATAATATAGTTTCACTATATAATTTGCTCCAAAATTGTACAAATATCTTTATTTTTCAAATCGAAACCGACTAAACAAATTACTTTATCTAGACCTTTTTTTCTTTTCTGGACAACTTTTCTAGACCTATACACCACCAGTACCAAAAACTTATAATACCGTTCTATGAATTATGTAGTGCTCAATATGAAATCTAATCAAACTGAAATTTGATCTTTGCCCTTGTTTTGCTTATTATTGGTAAAGTTACACTCCAATTTTTGTTTCTTATATAAAGTTGGACCAAATAAGAGAAATCATATATGAAGATCTTCATAGTTTGATGACGTATTTACTTGGATCTTTTATGATGAGTGTGAGGATATGTGAGTCACAATCTTGATATATTTTTTCTTTTGAAAGATTCAAGGTATTAGGTATAAATAAAATTGCATGGCAAAAAGATTTGAATTTTCCTTTTCTATGCTCTCTTTTTTCAAAAAGGTTAAGAGGATTTTAAATATTCATCGCTTTCAGAAAAATTAGTGTTTTGGAAGAAGAAAAAGATTATAAAAAGGTACTGGGAACAGGCAAAGGTCATTGATTAATGCATTATTTAATTTATTTTGATATTCTTAGAATTTGGCTCAAAACTTTTCTCTTTTACTTTTCTTTTTGGTGGCTTCAATATTGATGTATATCCAAGTTGGCTACTGCAAACAGCTGTCTTGTCGTTCTTCTCGACTGATTGCAATTGCTTTTCTTTCTGTTTGTGACAGTGAAAGTTTCCATTGTTATAGATAGAGATAGTAATATAAGGTTTCCGTAAAATATCCACTAGATTCACTTCGATTTAATACTTTTTTTTTTTTTTTTTTTTTTTTTTTTTTTTTTTNGGGCCTTCGGCCCTAATCCCCACACCTAGGCCCGGAGCCAGCCTTTGTCTGTACCTAAATATGACTCATATATGTACTATTTTCAAACCGTTTCTCCATCTTATGTCTTGTCTGGGCTTAATGTTGGTATGTACATGTTGAGGGTTGGTCATGGACTAAAACATATAAAATAAAGACTTTAGATACTAGATATGTAAGAAAATTTAGGACACTGAAATTAAAAAAATTGGGCTATAGAATAATTGTTACGTTTCTTGTTCCTAATCCGATTTGATTCCCGAATCTCTGATCTCAAACTTAATTGCAAGAAACCACGAATCTATGAAACTATAAAACGATAAAGAACACGATGTGAATTGTTTACCCAGAGTTCGGTCACTAACGACCTACGTCTCTGGGGCTTGGTGGTGCCAAACTTTCTTAAGGAAGATACAAGAGTTACAATGATGAATCTCTCTCAACCTCACGATCTCTCAATGGTCAGAAGAACGAAGACTTAGATCCCGAGAACCCTAGCTCTCTCTTCCTCTCGTTCCCAAATTCAATCTAATTCACACCCAAAGAAGTAAAGACGGTTTATGCTTTATAGATAGCATAACCGATACAAAATGAGATTCAACTAGATACAACTAGAAACCTATCTAATAACCAGTCTAAACCAAGTATCAAGATGTTTCTTATCCCATAGCAAATACATAGAGACTAACCGCTTTAGAACTTAGGCTTTAGTGTTGTTGTCATCCGAATCAACAATAATGGTTAAAATGCATCAATTTTTTTATGATTTAAGCACCACATTCATTGTTGGGTGTCTTTAGCTCTATCGGTAGTGTATAAGCAGCAGTCTGACAACTCCCTTTATATGGAATTTGTAAGGGGAAGTGGACCCCCCCTTATGGCCCATAGTGACAAAAAAACACCACATTCATTTAAATCGATATTGAACATGCTCGTGATTAAACAACTTAGTACATCAAATATAATTTGACCAATAAGATCTTATATTGACATATACATATATTTGCATTAGGAAAGTTCATAATATGTTTCTATATAATATTTCAAAGTCGAAGTTAACGTTAAAATTAATTAAGAGGAGCCACTCGAGAGTAATATATAATGTTGTGAAGATTTTGTTGTGTTTGACCAAAGAACATTGACCGCTCGAGCCCTTCAGATTTCGTCCTTCAAAGCTTTTCTGCATGGCCTTATTCGACAATCTTACAAAAACCAAAACACTTCGAAAATCTCTCCGAGACACACACGACGACACTTCTTGGCTACACAAATTTGACCCATTCTTGTTTTATTACGTTATTAATAATTTAAAATCTTATATGCAAACAAATTGTCTCATTAATCGAGTTTGACAAGAAAAAATAAGATTGTCCCAATGAAAATATTTTGTAAATTTGTCTATAAATATTAATTTATTAACCAAGAAATGTAACATCGTGGTTTGTAATGTAGTCATTATTTTATTACCTAAGTTTAAATTGGCTACTAAGGTTGTCAAATATGAAATATGGACCGTTCATTTTTAAATTAATTTGAACAATTTATGTCTAGACTATTTGTATATGTTGGTCATGTCCAATTATATTTGCGGAGAGATATGGTTATGATCAGATGGACATTGTACATCCAATAATTATATAATTTCAGGTCAAAATTAATTTAGGGATTTCGTTTTCACTTTTTATACATTTTACAAGAAAACATTTACATTTATGGACGTCCGCAGACAAGTCCATTTAGACACGGTCGTTTATGGATGCGGATATAAATGAGTACAAACTTAAATAAGCGTAGATAAAAATGGATGCGAACATAATTGGACGTGGACATAATTTATCCGCAAAAATATCAAGCTTAATTAGACATGTCCATATAGACATATATAACATAATTGACAATCCTATCGACCATTATATGTATGCATGTGTTGTTAACAAAATAAAATATTTAATTTTTAAATATACAAAATACATAATTATATGATATGTTTTAATCTACTTAAATTATTGAAGGATATTGTGACGAGGATGTTTAATTATTAATGAACGAGATCAAACTATTTTTTTTTGTCACTGTGGGTCATAAGGGGGGTCTACTTCCTCTTACAAATTCCACACAAAAGGAACTATTGCGAGTTGAACCCGAGAGGTGTCAGACGATTGCTCTATACACTACCGATAAAGTTAAATGTACTCGACGAACGAGATCAAACTATATCATGTTTAAAGTCCATAAAATAACAACAATGTGTTACAAACATTATTATTAGTACTCATGAGAATAACATGAAGGAACGATGACGAAGGAAGTAATACAACATAGAATGATAACACTTGCTTTAAATGCTTCAACATTCTTTTGTAGTTATTAATATAACTTAATTAGACGGAAAAAAAGAGAGGATAACACTTGTTAGAGTTTATTTTCGTGTTAAGAACTCGTAATTATACCTTGAAGACACTATTTCATGTGGAAAGTCTCACTTTTGTGAAAGAGTATGATCACACTCGTGATATTTAAATGTGGATGATGATACTAAACAATACATCAAAAATAGAGCTCTAAATTGGGCGGATTCTTCTTAAATTGCTCGCATCTAAATAAATTTGATCAATATATATATATATATATCTAATCTATATTTTTTGTGGCCAAAACGGTAAAACCCAACTTTGTTCAATTTCTTTATATTTTCTCAAACTTTTATAAGTTTTAACTTTATTTTAATTAATTTTGATTCATTTTTTTGTGAAAATGAAGTTTATAAAAATTATAAATTTTGTTCTGTTATAACCCATGACAACCTACTTGAATGTTGTCGTTACTGAATATAGTAATAATCAAATGTGGTAATAATTTATCAGAAAAAAACTATTTAGACATAATTGTTTGGATACGAACAATCCAATTAATCTCTAATCAAAATAGTGAAAGAAACTCAAGCATGAGTCCAACTTATGTTATCATAGCATTTTTGTTCGGTGAAATATTTTGATTAGATGTTTCCTGATTGTTTTGGTGTTTCTCTCTATATCGATTTATGAACAATCTTCCACGCAAAAGCTGATCATCGATGGAAACTATTGTGTAGTCACATAATGGTGGCTCATGTGTCATGATTGTTTTACGTACTATACATAATATTTTTGGTTCACTATGACTGTTTTACTAACGAGACATACAACATTGACTTTGGTCTTGCTCCGCTCTACTTTTGTGCCAAATAAAGTAGAATCTTTGTTGTTTCCAAAAACTTTTTTTTTAAGTATTAAATTGTACTAAAAACAAAAGAACTTTATCATTTTAAAAAGAAATTGATTTAAATTTGTTATTTGTTCTAATGACATTTCTTGTAATATTTTACTAATTTAAATGTTACTTTCTTAAAAATGATCCTTAAATAATAATAGATAAAAGAAATTGACATATTCTCTCCTTAACTATATGTTAAGTTGACCACAAAAATGTATATATTAAGTTAAGCGACATCATTATAATTCTTAAAAATTACGAAAATTAGTTATTGAAATTTTCAAACTAAAAAGAGAATGGAAACTAGGATGAAGGCATAAATTTAGGGTTATGACTTAAGGTGAAAAAGATGATGAAGTAGTAGCTGCACGTGTGCTCTCGAACCCCCTCATCATCATCATCATCATCATCATCATCATATTCATAAGGTCATGTGCATAATCAAATTAATTTATTACTCACATAATTATTCTTCACACCAACAAATTTATATTAAAACCATTGTTATATCAACTATTTTCATCATTCGACTTTTATCATTTCATTTTCTCTCATCATAGCTTCATTTTACTTCCCAACTTATTCTAATTTTTATATCTATTCATTTCTTTTGCTACCAAGCATTGAAATATATACCTATATTTGGAGTTTATTAAGTGAGAAACAGATAAAAATCATTACTTTTCAAATTTTAGTAAAAATTATTCAAGAAAATAATATAATTTAGAAAATTGAATAATATTTTAGTTGAAATTTAAAATTGATGATTTTATTATTACTTCCGTATTTTTATGGTAATTTAGAAACTATAGATACAGAGAAAAATAATATAATTTAGGTATGTACAAAGTTTACAAACATATTGACCCACATCAAGCGTGTGGATAAAATATTATATTTATATATAATGATAATATTTTGTATTGCAAACTTTGAAGTTATTTGTTTTAATCATATATTTTTAAAAATTGAGGATTATATTTTCTAAATTTATTTTGATATTTTAGGTTATTTAAATATTTTTAAATCGCGAAAAATTAAATATAATATTTCCTAAATTTACTCTGTAAATGACATATACATTAAGTGAGTTCTCAATTAATATATAAGATGTTGAATATAATAAAATTTTAAAATACCCTTAAATTTAGTTAATGACACTTAGTCGAATTAAAAACATCTCTATAGTATTATTTCAGAGTCATTTTTAGGAAAATAACCTTTATTTTAGTAAAATATTACATGATATACCATTGAAAAAAATATTTTAAAGAACAAAATAAAAAGGTTAAAACTGGAAATCTATGTAATTTTCATTAAGGGTAAAACTGGGAATATATGTATAAATTTTTAATTGAGAATGAAAATATTTTAAAAACAAATTTTTTAATATATTTTAATTTTAAAACTAAATTTAAGAAAATTTTAAAAATCAAACTATGGGTCTGATTGGTAAGGACTGTAACTGTAGACTTTTGTTGTATGCTTTTAAGACTTTTGGCTGTGCAGATTTTTTTGTTGTGAAACTTTAGCTGTTAATTTTAAAACTAATAAAAGTTAAGCCTAGACTATAGAGACTGTGATTGTTATTTTAATAATTTTATAAAATTATTTATTAATAATAATTAAATAAAAGATATTAATAAAATATAACTTACAAATTATAGTTAATTTCATAATTTATAGGTTTATGCTAAAATAGATCAAATTTATATTACATAAATAATAAATATAAAATAGGATAACAATAAAATATTATTATTAAAAATGTTAAAAAATAGATAATAATATTTGTTCATTCGACCAACAAAACATAAAAAATTCTCAACAAATTTTATTATTGTCTATTTAAATTTTTTTCTTTTTATTAAAATTTAAAAATACTTCTAATGATATTTTAATGATGTTTTACCTAATAAAAAAATAACCATAAAAATAATTTATATTAAAAGTTTTATAAAATGGATCTTAAAATAAAGAGAAAAAAATGATGATGTTTTAAATTTTTTTTTGATAAAATATATATAAAAAGATATTAAAACTTTAGTTATCATTGGGAACAATTAAAAGGAAAAGTTTTAATTTTAGTTTTGTAATGAAAGACTTTAAAAAATATACGTGATACAGTAAAAAAAACATAAAAGTGATTGTACAAACTTTAAAATGGGAGTTAATTTCTACCGTGTGATTGAGTCAAAATTTACTGTGATGACTGTACAAACACTTACAGTCTCTACAACATTGGAACCAATCGACCCCTATATAATATTGAATTTATCATTTTTAACAAGATACCTAATTTATCTTTCTAGATAATATTAATAGATATAATAATATTTAAATAGAGA
>OVAU01000987.1:0-16739 GCA_900406315.1 Biscutella laevigata subsp. laevigata
GAAAACTAAACCTTATTTTGAATTGAATTTGAGAATGGACCTGAGAACGACAAAACATCATTTTAGACTCAAAATGATTATGGTGTTGACACGTCAGCAAAAATGTTTCTCTTTTAATATATAGGGGATTATCACAAAATAAATACTATTTTCTAAAATATAAACTTTTAATACCTTACAAAATCTCTCAATTTTCATAAATTATTTCCCACAAATTTAGCATAGTTTCTCACAATACAAAACTATAGCGTTTGATAAATCATTTCAAATTTTATGGACTATATTATTCACCACAAGACAATAATTTCCAAAACTACAATATTTCTTCATTTTTACAAATCTCAATATTCTTGGATTATTACCTTACAAAATCTCTCAATTTTCATAAATTATTTCCCACAAAATTAGCATAATTTCATAAATTAAAAAATTATAGCGTTTTATAGAATCTTACAATTTTCATGGAATAATATCTATCAAATCAACATAATTTCCCGAAATATAAATTCTAACATTTTAAAAATCTCATAATTTTTGTGGAGTACTAATCATGTTTTCAAAATAAAAAATTCTAGTGTTTACAAAATTTCACCATTTTATTAACTACGATCCACCAAATTAACATCATTTCTCAAAAAACAAAATTTAAGTGTTTTACAAAATATCTCAATTTTGACGGATAATAACCCACAAAATAAATATTATTTCCTAAAATATATAAAGATTTTGAAAAACAAAAGATTAAGGCCATGGATGTCTGATTTTTTTTTGATTTTGATTATTGATTTTAATTTTTAAATTTTGGATTTTAAATTATAGGTTTTGATTTTTTAGTTTTTGTTTTTTTTTTATCCATCTAAGAATAACAATTGAAAAATAAATAAATATATTTGAGAAATAGAATCTTTCGACTATTGAAATAGAAAACCCATAGAATAGATTTTAGTTGTTAGAGTAAAATAGTAGAAAAACTAGTTTCCTATAATTTAGGTAATTCATTTTTAATATAATCATTGGAAGAAAAAAAAATAGTTTCGTTAGAAGCTGAATCCAGAAATCGATAGTGCTGCCTAGGTCTAGGTATTCGGACGTCCATTCGGATTTTGGGTCAGTTCAATCGGTTTTCGAGTCTAAATTGCCAACAAAATGTAACTCAATCGGGTTATGAAAAAAAATTCGACTTTAGGTTGAGTTTCTTTTTTCGGGTTCCGGAAGGTTTAAACATGAAAGTTGGACCCAAATGGGTTTTTAACAAATTTCAGGTCTGTTCGGGACCAGTAGTGTTTAGGGTTTTCGGGTCGGGTTCTGGTATTTTCAACAAAAAATATTAAAAAGTACTCGAACTACTAATAAATTTGAAAATTTACTACTTTCACTAAAAAAATATCATAAATTATAAAAATTAAACCTAAAATCGAGAATAAAAAATTTAAAATAAATTAAATATCTTAAATTTAAATATCGAACATTAAAAATTATATCAAAGTTTAAAAATACTTCCAAATATTAAATTTAAACTTAAGTTTGGGTTTTTCGAGTACCCATTTGGGTTTCGGGTTAACCCAATTGAGTTTCGGGTATAAAAAACCGCCTGATTGTAACCCATTCAGATTTTAAAGAAACTTCGAGCCGAGTTTGGTTCGGATTTTTTCAGGTCGGTTTCGGGTCGATAATCGGGTATATAAGTTTTGTGTCCGGACCTAGTGCTGTCATTCAATGCCTAAGAGATTTTTACATCGTGAAAAAAATGTCAAGTAGTGGGCTCAATAAAAGGCGGCCCACTAAAGCAGAGATCATCGGAGTTTCCGAATAATAATGACACGTGTCCTAGCCACTTGTTCCTCCTCAATATAAAATTAGAAGAGAGAGCCTACGCGCATTTAAAACCTTTTCCTTGCGTGTTTGGTATTAATCCTTTCTTCTTGATTTCTCCTCTCCTTCTTGTCTCCTTCCTCAAGCATATTCTCTGGTAATCCCCTCTCCTCTCTCTCTCTTTGACTTTTCTTCTGTGTTTTTTGGGTATAAGTTATTGTAGTTCATGAATTTGTTGGAAATCTTTCAAGGTTTTGGTCATATTTTTCTCTAAAATCTGGATTTGTTGGAAATTTGCATGTGAATTTTGCTGCAGCTGTCTCTGTTCTTCCTTTTTTGTTTGAGAGAATCGTCTAAGGATATTTGGTCGGTGGGATGTTTTGTTTAATCTCAATAATGTTGACTTTTGGTAATTCAAAAAGGAATCTTTCCACTTGCTTATTTTTAATCAATCATACGTCTCTTGACTCTCTTCAATAGTTTTTTGTTTAATCCTGTACATGATCATTGTTCAGCCTCTCAATTTTTGAACTTTCATCTACCTTGCAGGACTTTCATGGCATTGGTGCTCTTCTGCAGCAATCAGTGTTTCCTTAAATTAGGGAAACAACAAAAGCTTTTTCTCCTCCTCCAGATTGATTTGTCTATTCCCAGCTCTCTCCTTCCTCCACCAATCTGGTGAAATTTTGAAGCTTACTCTGTCATTTTTTTGGCTATTGGTTCCAAATATGGTTTCCTCTAAGTCTTCTGTTGCCAACGAAAACCTTACTGGCAAGACTTTTCAGAAACAGCTGTGTTTAACAATCACCCCTCCAAAATCTGATAATCTTGAGCTTGAATTCTCTGATGTGTTTGGTCCAATACCCGAAGGAGAGTCTAGTGATGCTGTTTTCGACGAGCCTTCTGTTGTCTACAGTAGATCCCACTCGTTGGTTGGTCCATCTTTGATCAGTAGTCATTCTTTTAAGCTGAAAAATCTCACCTTACGAGAGACAAAGGACTCCATTGACTTGGTGGAATGTCTTGAAGATGAATCGTTAAAAGAAAACGATGAATTCTCTGGTAATGAAGACACTGACAATGAAAAAGCTCCAGAGATGAAGGTCTCTGGTGTAGTAGGTATTGATGATTTTGAGGTAATGAAGGTTGTGGGACAAGGTGCATTTGGGAAAGTGTTTCAGGTGAGGAAAAAAGACACATCTGTTATCTACGCTATGAAGGTCATGAGAAAAGATAAAATTATGGAGAAGAATCATGCTGAATACATGAAAGCTGAGCGTGATATTCTTACAAAAATTGATCATCCCTTCATTGTTCAACTTAAATACTCTTTTCAGGTAAAATTCCATCTCTCTCTTTGTTTGCATCCTAGTGGTTTTTTACTTTGTAATTAGCTAACTTAGAGCTATATGCATTCCCTTTGTGTGCAGACCAAGTACAGGCTCTATCTTGTGCTGGACTTTATAAACGGAGGTCATCTTTTCTTCCAGCTCTATCACCAAGGGCTTTTCAGGTTTGTATAATTCCTCTTTACTTTCACCAGAATTTTGCAAAGTTTACTTAGTTCTGGTCTTTCTTTTTCACAGAGAGGAATTGGCTCGTGTGTACACTGCAGAGATCATCTCTGCTGTTTCCCATCTCCATGAGAAAGGCATAATGCATAGAGATCTGAAACCTGAAAACATACTAATGGATACAGATGGCCACGTGATGCTAACAGATTTTGGTTTAGCAAAGGAATTTGAAGAAAACAAAAGATCTAACTCCATGTGTGGGACTACAGAGTATATGGCACCTGAAATCGTTAAAGGGAAAGGACATGATAAAGCTGCTGACTGGTGGAGCGTAGGGATTCTTCTGTATGAAATGCTCACTGGAAAGGTACAAAGCCATCTTCTTCTCCAAAGAAGCTTGGTTTTTTTGTTTAGGTGATAACTGATTAAGCGTTATGCCATTTGTAGCCTCCGTTTCTAGGGAGCAAAGTAAAGATACAGCAGAAAATAGTCAAGGATAAGATTAAGCTTCCACAGTTTTTGTCTACTGAAGCACATGCTTTACTTAAAGGGGTAAGTAAACAAACATTGAGTTCTTATCTTTATGACTGTATGAAGCATCGTGTTTAGACGACTAGTCTGATTCATTCTTCTGTAATGAACGTATAGCTGCTGCAAAAAGAGCCAGAGAGGAGACTTGGAAGTGGAGCGAGCGGTGCAGAGGAGATAAAACAGCACAAATGGTTCAAGGGAATAAACTGGAAGAAGCTAGAGGCAAGAGAAGTGAAGCCAAGTTTTAAGCCAGATGTATCAGGAAGACAATGTATAGCAAATTTCGACAAGTGTTGGACTGAAATGTCAGTGTTGGATTCTCCAGCAAGCAGTCCTACTTCGGACCCTAAGGCAAACCCTTTTACTAACTTCACATACGTTAGGCCTCCTCCTTCATTCCTTCAGCAAACCTCATCAGATTTGTAGATGAACTAAAAAATTGGAAATATTCGTCTCCTGTTTGTTAACCTTGTGCTCAGTATATTCTCCACATTAAATATTCGTTTTTTACCTTTTACTTGAAGGTTTCTTTACTTCTTCTTTTTTGTCATAGGCCTAAACGAGATTAACATAGCTCAAACAAAGGGAAACCCAAAAGAGAAAGAAGGGCTAGATACTCTAAATTCTAAACTTGAACTAGTTGACTAAAGCAATCACATAGACATCCGTAGACCTATAAACAGTTAGCTACAAATCCAAGAACGGTTACTTCCTCGCAGGAGAAGAACTACTTCGTCTTAGTGTCTAACCTTTAAAACTGATAGTATATTATATAGAAATGTCTAGTGTCGGAAAAATAAAATAAAAAGTAGTGGATAGTATAAATATAAAATTCAGATGCTACCAAGAAATCTATCGAATACTTGATCTGATGAGTTCTTATTAAAATATAGTGAAAGAATTGTTGTGATTGTGACCAAAATGTTAAATTATTGAACCAAGAGCAACCATCATTGACCATTGACCCTCGTGAACCAATTAGAAAACGTTGATAACGATGTTGCTTTTGGACCAGACTCATATCTCAAGTATCATCTGAAAATATCTGAATCAGTAACAAAACATATCCTTACAATACGTTCTTGTCAACAAGTTTGAAGAAGTCATACATACCATCAACAATCACATCGAATTTGTGAGATGAACTCAATATAATATCTGAGTAACAAGAAACATATTACAGAAATAGGATGTGATCTAACTCAAAAAACGTTTTTATGGAGTTTTATAACATTTGCATTTTACACACTCATTGATCAGAACAAAGACTTGTTGATAACTTTTTTCACCGTGAAGAAGAGACAGGTCAAGGCCGTTGTGGACTTTGAGGTTCCGAGTCAATGATAGAAGTAATCTTCTTCTGCAATTCTGGTTTGTTTGCTCCAACAAGCTTACCTATTTGTTGTCCATTCTTTAGAAAGAAGAAGGTTGGTGTTGCCTTTATGTCCCATGTTGAGCTAAAATCCTGCACACAGAATCACACATATACATTGCAGGTTTTGAACAATTGATTAAGAGAAAGTAGAAACAATGGTGGAAAACGTACGCTGAGTTCATCAACATCTATAAGAAGGAACATGAGAGATGGATGTTTCTCTGAGAGTTCGATGTAGAATGGTGCCACAATCTTACATGGACCACACCAAGTCGCACTGAAATTTGCAATCACCTGTTTTGAGAGATTTGGTCAGAATTTGGAGAAACACACACACATATTCCATGAGAAGAAGACAAAAGAATATTACTATTTTGCCATCACGATTAGCTTCTGCTAATTTCTCATCCCAAATCTCTTTTGTTTTAATCAGATGAACATTACCACCGGAAAACTCAATGTGACCTTCGGAATCCTCATCATCTTTGTTCTACATAGCAAGAACAAAAAAGGGCTTTTAGATTATCATTGCACAAACATCAACAACACAATAAAGGGGTTTCATTTGGTTTTTTTAACATAGAATGAATATACCTTAGAGACGCAGCTTCCCATTTGAACGTTCTTTGGTTGAGACTTTTACAATTCTCTGAAATCAAAAGGGTAAAATTATCAGTTAATCGAATCCTAAAGATGAATCCAAAACCGAACAAACGAAAATTGAAATTCGTATATAAGGAAAGAAAGGAAAAGCGGATAAAGAGAATCTGAAACGGCAAAAAAAAAGAACCTTTGAGAAGGGAAACGAACAGATTCTGAAAAAGGTTGGAACTTTAAGAGCGAAGAAGAAGGAGGAGGAAGAGATTGAAGAAAACGAAGTCGCTCTCTCTCTCCCTTTTATGACCAAAGCCAAACCCAATTTCCCTTCTTTATTTACAATTTTGCCCTTATCTTCTCTGTCAAACTTTTTCTTCTTTGTCTCTTTTGTTTTTTGTTAGGACACTTTTAACATATTACAGGACGACCAAACAAAACCCATTTTAATGAAGAAAACGCGTCAAAGAAAAGTATATAGTTAATGTTAAATTTTTTTTATTTTTTACACTGAAAATTGGCTTTATATTAGCTAGTCAAAAATCCATTTTACAACAGAGTTAGATGTTCTATTACGAGCAGTTTTTGCCAGATTATCAGCAATATTGTTCCTAGTCCTAGGAATAGCTAACAAAGAATAAAGAGGAAGATGAGAGAGATTAGTAGTTATTTGATCTAACCAAGGAGCAGTAGGGTGACTTCTCCAACCTGCATTGGGAATGTGGTACTGATGTTGAGCTTCTTTCAGCAAGGTGATAAATTGTTGGGAGTCTGAGGTAAAAGTAACCTCATCATAGCCCAATCGTTTAACCTGCAACACTGCAACATTGAGAGCATAAGCCTCAGCCTCTAAAGCCGAGTTCATTAATGGCGCTTTCCCCGATCCAATGATCTTGATTTTTCCATTGTTTTCCTTAAGACACCATCCATATCCTGCTATCTCCTTATTAGATGTCCAAGATGCGTCTGAATGGCATTGTAATCTTGCTCCATTCTCTTCATTCTGTTCTTGCTGCCTCCGTCCTTGATGTTGTGCACTATGATGTCTCTGATCCTCTTCGCTCAAGGTTTCTCCAGCTTTTCGGTGTGCATTCTTTGACTTCACTGTCGCTTCCTGCCAAAGAGTATGATCAATATTAGATTTCACAATAATATCTGAAATCATATATCGTTTTCCTTGATAGATGAGGCTATTCCTCCCCTTCCATATATTCCAACCAATTATTGTAAAGAGACTTGCGTCCTCCACATTATTTAGCCTATTTTCAATTTCCTCAAGGAGTGACAAACTTTGGTTTCCCCCATTAATGCTCAGGGGAGATAGTTCCCATATTTCCCTCGCCACGCGACAATTAAACAACATATGCTCAATCGTTTCAGGTTGATCACCACAGACATCACAAGTGCTATCAACTCGAATCTTCCTTCTCTTTAAGTTCTCATAAACTGGGAGAGAGTTATGCAGTACTCTCCACCAGAAGTGCCGAATTTTTGGTTGACTTGAGACACTCCATAGTTTTCCATACAACCTCCTTAGAGTTCCTTAATGTGAGGTGCTCGGGTCAGGCAAGCTTTGATCATTTTGATCATTTTGCTTCAAGACATGGTATCCACTCTGAACCGTGTACATCCCGGTTGTAGTATATTTCCATGTTAAATAATCAGCGCTCGCTCTCCCATTTAAATTCAGACTAGTAATGATATTAGCATCCTCAGTTACAAATAGCTTATTGAGAAGTGCCTCTTTCCATATGCCTGTTTCTTTAGAGAATAGCTGGTCCACCGTCAAGCTCATATCTCCAACCTGATCAGTAGTCTTTGGCTTCGGAGGTCTATAAGATTCGCCTGGGATCCAATTATTAGCCCAAACATTAATGATACAACCATTTCCTACTCTCCACTCAACTCCCTTTCTCAATAATTCATTGCCTTGGTATATACTCCTCCAAGCATGGCTTGGTCTACTCCCTATTTTAGCCTTCAGCAACGTAGAATTGGGGAAGTATTTGGCTTTATAAAGCTTGGTTAGCAAAGAGTTTGGGTTCTGCAACATCCTCCAGCCTTGTTTAGCTAGGAGGGCGATATTGAAGCTTCTAAGATCTCTCAACCCCAAGCCCCCCTCCTTTTTGGACCTAGTAATAACTTCCCAAGGGACCCATGAAATTTTGCTTTTATCCCCATGAGCTGATCAAAGGAACCTCTTAATATCCCTCTCTATTTGTATCACAGTTCTTTGTGGCAATAGGAAGCATGACATAGTATAGGTAGGGATTGCTTGTAGGACTACCTTGATGAGAATTTCTTTCCCCACTGGTGACAAGAGCTTAACATACCAACTGTCTACCTTGGCCCTTATGCGGTTAGCTAAATAAGAGAAACAAGAGGTTTTACACCGCCCTATCATCTCTGGCAATCCCAGATATCTTCCTACTCCACCCAATTTACTAATTTCTAACACTATAGCTATTTCATCCCTTTGCTCCCTTGATACTCCTTTCCCAAAAGAGATTGCTGATTTTTGGAAGTTTACCTTCTCTCCTGAAACTCTACCATACTCATCTAGTACTTCCAAGACCTGATCACACTCGCTTGCATTGGCTCTACAAAAAACTAGGGAGTCGTCCGCAAATAAGATATGAGAAACCGGAGGCCCATTTCTACTAGCCTTTAGTCCATGAATCAACCCTTTCTCAACTTTCTCCTGAATAAGGAAGGATAGCCCTTCTGAGACAAGAAGATAAAGATAGGGAGAAAGGGGATCACCTTGTCGTATCCCACAATGAGGCTGTACATGACCCTTCGGAGCTCCATTTATCATGGCTGAATAGGTGACAGTGGTGATGCATTTCCGAATCCACTTGCACCATGTCTCTGGAAAACCAAGTTTTTTAAGAATATAATCAATGTACTCCCATCGAACTTTATCAAAAGCTTTGGCTATGTCTAGTTTGATAGCCATATAAGGTTGTTTTGGGGGGTTTTGTCTTCAAAGAGTGCATGAGCTCGTGTGCTATTAGCACATTATCCGTTATAAGCCTGCCTGGGATAAATGCTGTTTAACTTTCAGAAATGATTCTGTGCAGCCACGGTTTAAGTCTATTTGCTATAACATTAGAGATAATTTTATAGGCCACATTACATAGACTTATGGGCCGATAATCTTTAAGCTCCACTGGGGATTCCATCTTTGGGATCAGGCATATAAGCGTGTGATTCATTTGTGGCTCTAAATAATCTGTAGTGAAGAAGAGCTTAACATAAGTAAACACACCTTCACGAATGGTTTGCCAATGTTGCTTGTAGAATCCCACTGTGAATCCATCCGATCCCGGGCATCTATCATCTCCCATTTGCTGTAAAGCTTCATAAACTTCGCTTTTTATCACAGACATTATGATCTTCTCATTTATCTCTGGCGTGACCCTTCTCTTCATGCTCTGGAGTACCTGGAAATTAATGGGGTCAGTATCAGCTGAGCACAATCGGGAAAAATAGGAGGAGGTAGCATCCGTTATTTGTTGGGTGGTGGTGTGGGTGTTTCCATCTTCATCCTTGAGCATTAGTATGTGATTACGTATCCTTCTTTGATTCGCTTGAGCGTGAAAGAATCTGGTATTTTTGTCCCCAGATCTGAGCCAGAGAATTCTACTTTGAGTTCGCCAATGTTCCTCTTCTTTCATATAATGGTAGTTCAAACTCCTCTTGAGATCACATATGAGATTAAAATCAATAAGTGAGGAATCATATGCTTTCCGAAGCTGTACCTTGATGTTTCGAATGGCTAGGTCAGAGTTTGTGATATGAGTTTTCTTCCAGTGCGACAATTCTTTCCTGCATCTCCTTAGGGTGTTAGTGAATGGCTCTGCCTGCAAATTCGGACTAACTCTTCGCCACACATGTTTGATTAAATTATAAACCTCAGGGACATCCTTCCACCTATTGTCGTATCGGAATAGCCGTCTTTCTTTGTTTTGTTGTGGATGAATCTGAAGCAATAGCGGCCTGTGATCCGATCCTATCCAGTCAAGAAGAGTAACATATGCATTAAGAAATAAACTGATCCAACTATCATTAACAAGGGCTCTATCAATTTTAGACTTTATAGTGTAGCCATGTCTATTTCGAATCCATGTGTATCTACCTCCCTGTGTTGGTAGATCTTGAAGTCCGAGGACATTGATCAGGCGCTTGAAAAGATCAAAGGAACTCTCTGCTCTTCTTGGTCCACCCTCTTTCTCGTCATTACTACATATCTCATTAAGATCACCCATAACTAGCCACGAAAGTTATATATGCCCCTTATTGCTCTCATCTTCCATCAATCTTCTCCACTACTAATTCCTTAGGTTTCTAACCGGATTACCATAAATATACAGAATCTCAAAATTTGTAACCCCTTCCCTAATCATAATATTAGTACTGTACAGAGTTGGCGGTTCCTGGATTATAATATCAACTGAGGATTTCCAAAAGATCGCTAGCCTGCCACTACTCCCTTCAGCCGAGACTAAAACTTGCTTGTCATAACCAAGCTTCTTACCTATCCTCTTTACATACATATCTACATTCTTTGTTTCAGTGAGGAACATGATATCAGGCGTATGGTGTTTCCTGATATCCTTCAGATGTCGAATTGTCAGGGGGTTCCTCAACCCCTGACAATTCCAGTGGAGGATCCTCATGGCGATAGTGGTGGTTTAAGGCAAACCACCAGACCTTCATCTTCATCTGGGTTTTCCTTTCGAATCTTTGTTGGATACTCAGCTTCCTCCACTTGGAGATCATACATCTTACGCTTCGTTCCTCTGCTTTGTATAGCTTCTAGACCTTCATCTGTTCCCTGATTTCCCTCTGCTTGAATCTGTGTACCAGGCTGAGCACTCGAGCTACCTGCCTACTTACTTATTTGAGCTCCTTCCTTAACTATTTGCGAACTACCCTCACCTTCAAGGAGCTTGTTTGCAGCTGAGTTACCAGGGATATGTTGAACCTGCTCCCCCTCGTTTTCTTGAGCTTCTGGAACTAGCTCTCCCACCTGTAGAACTTCTACTACATTCTCCACCAGAGCCAAATTTTCATGACAGGACATGGTTGAGTGAGTCAGAGCACCACACCTTCTGCAAAATTTCTTGACTCTTTCATATGCAAATCCCAGCATAGTTAGCTTTTCCCCTTTATCCAGTCCCACTAATCGATTAAATATAAGTCTACCTTTACCAGAGTTGGGTAAGTTTTATTTGGTTCTCTGATGTATGTATCAACCACTTCACCAAAAGAGCTGCCAATTTCTTCTGCAATCTCCGGATCACGCTTACGGTCTGGAAGATCAAGAATCTGGATCCACAGCGTAATCTTCTTCAAGAAGTCAGGTTCATTTCGATTAGACCATTTGTCAACAACGATAAGCCAATCCCTAAAATTCCACGACCCACCGTCTAACACCGTGTGCATATTTTTCTCTGTGTTAAAGAAGAACTGAATGGTGCCATCATCTGGGGTTTGGCCTCGGACCTTTCCTTTCATTCGCCAGATTTCTGGGAGAATGATTCGCATCCACTTTGGGTTCTGATATGCCGGATTCAGACCTTGAACAATGAGACAGCGGTTTCGATTTTCTTCCTCCCTTTGCAAGATTGAGGACGATAATCAAAGCGGCTTCTGATCTGCTCCTAAACTAAGTTGAAGAAACGATCTCCACACTTCATTCTCTATTTGGAATGTCGCGATCAAGCTGAGAGACAATAAATTTGTAGAAAAGTTGCAGACTTGGGAGAAATTTTGAAGACTAAGAGTGAAATCAGGAAGTTCTGATTATCTCACGTCACCTCGCGAAGACTCTAGAGAAGAGAGAGACGGGCGAAAGTTTTGTAGTCAAATAATTTATATAGTTAATGTTAATTAATCGAATAAAGATTTCAAATGTTTATAGTAAATATCAAATTTGGACGATAATTTCGGCGAGTAAGTGTAAATAAATAGCGATTTAAATGGATATAATAACTATAAATCCTTGACTTTTTTTTTGTTTCAGGCAGAGAAAATCATAAAGTAATTTAAGGAAAAAGCAATAAATATGATTAGTGAATGATAATAATAATAATGTCAAGAGGATTAAGAGTAGTTTAGTTATTCGATTTGATAGCGTTTACTAAACCAAACACAAGAGTTTTCGTTTTTTATATATTATCATGAAGAGATTAGATTCTCTACTTGTCTTATCATCATCCCATGGCATACTTCTGAGTCCAGCTTCGTGCAGTTGACTCGTACTTGGATTTATCAGTCTTGTACATGTGAGCTATCTCCGGCACAAGAGGATCGTCTGGGTTTGGATCAGTCAACAGAGAGCAAATCGACAACAAAACCTACAACAAAATAGTCTCTTCCTTTAGAAGATGATTGTGTGTTGTTACTTGTTAGTATATTAAAACAAAGAAACACAGACCTTGGAGATGGTAAGAGCAGGACTCCATTGTTCTTTGAGTATATCAAGACAAATACTTCCATTGCTGTTGATGTTTGGGTGGTACACCTTAGTTTTGAAAGACACCTAAGAAACCAGAGACACATATCATTAGAGAAGATGATCATATATAAAGGTGATCATTGTGTAACAACAAGATGATTAAAAGAGCAGAACCTTTGGTGGCTTGAAAGGATAATCCGGAGGAAAGTGAATGCTGACCAAAAAGACTCCTCCAGCATAAGGACTATCAGGAGGTCCCATGATAGTTGCTTGCCAATGGAACATGTCTTCAGCCACAGGACCTTCATACACACAATCACAATTCTTCATCAACTTTGACAACTTAGAAAGGCTTTTTTATATAAAAGAGGAAAAACTTTGAAATCAAATCGATTCATGCACTCTGGATATCCTTAAGACAATAAGAAGATCAAGGAAATATTCAAAGAGTTTAACAAATCAACCCAAAAGAGAAGCATGATATGGATTAGATTATATAAATTAGTTTAAAGATAAATCAAACCCTAAGAATCAATAGGATAGAGGGAGATTACCTGCGCTGCAGTTAGAAGGAGGATCCTTCTGCAGATCCTTGAGCTCCTTCAAAATTCGCTTCGAAGCCATGGTTCAGGAAAGAAAACCTACAGAGGAGACAAACAACTTAGAACACAACAGATCACAGAGAGAGAGATTGAGAGCGCAGATTGGAAACCAGCAGCAAAAGAGTAAGTGATGATTAGGGTTTAAACCAAGAAGATATGGTGGAATCGGATCTGAAAACCCAGAGAGCGAACAAAAACGACCCTCGATTTCTTCCCTTTCTTTATAGTCTAGAGAGAGAATCTACGAGTCAGTCCCCGAAGCTTCTGATTCTGGACAAAAAAAAACACAAAGCGTTTACTTGGTCCATGGAGAAGAGTTTAATGGGCTCAAAATACAGGCCCAATTATGTAGAAGTGTAAACTACTGTATGTATTAACCCTCTAACCGAACCGAACCAAATCGAAATTTCAGTATTGAATAAATGAATAAAATATGTTTCTATTGTGGAATTTTGGAAATGAAATTATGCAATTACATTACTTTTCCACATAATGTTTGGAAGAAATTGTGCTGAAGCGGTCAGACAAAGAACTAGGAAAGGGTTTAATACAAAGAAGAAGGGAAAAGCAAATTATTTAATTTCCAAGGAAAAAAAAAATCAATCTAAACCGGACTATCAGAGCTTCTGATCATCTCCGGCGAGGAGACTCTGTTGCCGGAACCTGTTGCAGGCCGAACTTCTTCCATCATGTTAACAACTTCCTCCATTGAAGGTCTAGAATCTGGAACCTTAGAGACACAAGCCATTGCTATCTGTAGCATCTGCACCATCTCTTCTTCAACGTTGTGCTGTTGCTTGATCAATTCTACGTCAAACACTTCTCCAGTCCACTCTTCTCTCACCACTGACTGCACCCACTTTGGCAGATCTACCACTTCCTCATGCCCAGTCGTCTTCCCGGCTGCTTTCCCTGTCAACATTTCTAGCAACAGTACACCAAAGCTGTACACGTCGGATTTCTGGGTATGTTTCCGGGTCTCTATGGTCTCTGGTGCTCTGTACCCTAAGCTTCTTGATGGGATCAAGGTGTGATGGCTCATCAATGGAGCTATACCGAAATCAGAGACACATACATGAAGGTCTTGGGTTAAGAGGACGTTTTGTGATTTAATGTTTCCATGGAGGAGTTTAGCACCAGATGAAGAATGAATG
Source organism: Biscutella laevigata subsp. laevigata (assembly GCA_900406315.1). NCBI lineage: Eukaryota > Viridiplantae > Streptophyta > Magnoliopsida > Brassicales > Brassicaceae > Biscutella > Biscutella laevigata. The sequence goes on from OVAU01000987.1 coordinate 14,049, forward strand.
TGAAATATTCCTCTTGCAGCTCCCAAACAGATCCTTAACCTTGTTTCCCAATCCAAAGCTGCTCTTCCACCTTCGTTGTTTCCTGCATAGAGTTCATCAAAAATGTTAAAAAGGCTTTTAATGCTCCTTTTATGTAATCTGTAAAAACATGTAAAGCATCGTTACCGTGAAGCAGCATGGAGAAATTGCCCCCTTGGTAGTAATCATACACGAGTAGTTTCTCATCTTTTGAGAAGTAATAAGCACGGAGAGGAGCGACATTCACGTGTGGACTGATCCTTCCTACGGCTTCCATCTGCTGCTCGAACTCTCGTTTCCCAGCTGCTACTTCTTTCAGCCTCTTCACTACCACCGTGGTTCCTTCCTCTAAGATCGCCTTATATGTTGTGCCGTAGCTTCCTTTTCCTAAAACTTCAGCCGAGGCTCTGAGCAAGTCTTCAAGATCAAAGTTATATGAACTTCCCTCAAAGAAGACCAACTTGTTCTTTTCTGCTTCCTGCACCCCACTTCCAAACTCCTCGGCCTTGTTGTCTGTCCTCCCGGGTTTAGTTTTTGGCACTGCAGTGCTTTCCTGCCCGCCACCATCTCTTTTCTTGGCACAGCAAAAAGTTATGACGGCAAGAATGATAAACAACAGAACCGAACCTCCAACTGCAATGCCGACGATTGCTTCAGTGGAGAGAACTCCTTTGGTTGTACCAGAACTTATGGTTGGTGGAGTCGGGGAAGGAGATGGTGCGGTAGTGTTCTCTAAGCATGGAGTTAGAGGACCGCCGCATAAAAGGCTGTTACCTTGGAAAGCGGAGGCTGGGAAGGACTTGATAGAGGATGGAACTGACCCGTTGAGGTTATTGAAGCTCAGATTCAAGTATGTCAGGCTATGAGGAAGGTCAGGGATTGGCCCACTGAGGGAATTGTTTTGTAGGTTGAGCTCGGTGAGCTGGGTAAGGTTTTGTAGACTCGCAGGAATGTTTCCCCTTAGCGAGTTGTTGGAGAGATCAAGAATGACGAGGCGATGAGAAAGAGTAGGAGGAATAGTACCAGAGAAGTTGTTGTCATGGAAGTAGATGGATCGGATAAAGGGAAGAGAGAGAATGTCAGATGGAATGTTCCCTTGAAGTTTGTTGGATCTAAGGCTAATAATCCGGAGAGCATCAAGCTTCTCAAAGGTCTTCTCTGGTAAAGGTCCATATAGTCCAGATCCAGGCAAACGGAGTGCAGTTACACGGGCATTGTCCTTGGAGCAGGTAATTCCGGTCCAAGAAGCACAGATTGGATTTGTGGAGTTCCAGTTGAGTTTGCGACTGTGAGGAACAAGAGATGCAAACTCAAGTAATGCTTGCTTGTCTGACTCTATGTCTGCAGACAAACAACGGGAAACAAAAGGAGAGGCTAAAAGAAAAATGAAGGCCGCAACAGTTATCATCATCAGTCCTTTGAAATACTCTTAGGCTCAGTCACATCAAAGCTTTCTCATTCACCTGTAACTGCAAGAGAACACAGAAACATGAGAACTGTTACTATGAAAAAAGTGGCCAAGAATGACACCGACACTTCACAGGTATCAGGTCTAAAAATGGTGAACACAACGGAAAGCTTCCTTGATAATAATGAATATCATCGGTGGTAAGAAAAAACTATCAAAAAGCGAAATCAACTTCCCTCATAAATACAAAGAGAGAACTATAGTGAGAAATAATGATAAATCCAAAGCCACATTAGTCAATTATCAATCAAAAAAGGAATTATGCACGCATTGAATGAATGCCGAGTGGATTCTCACTAACAGGTCGAAGTACGCAATCTTCAAAACCTCAATTAAGAAAGCTACTAATTTTAGAATGATTATGACGAGAAATGTGTACCCAGGTACTTGTTTGTCCAGATCTGAAATCTACAAATGAACATTACTGAAAACTAGGGTTTTCGTTTTCTCTAGCTAGCAAAACGGAGAATTTGAAATTGAAAACCAAGATATCTTAAAGGACTAAGCAGGAGCAGCTAAGCCAAGCTGAAAAGAAGAGGAAAACAGAGATCGAAAACGAGATAGAGATTTAGAGAGAGAGACCTTTGAGGTGGGTTCAGACGAGAGACATTGTAAGCTGATCGAAGAAGACGAGTGAGTGTGGACTAAAATGCAAACGAAATGGTAGTGGAGAATCACTTTTCAACAACGGCATTTCGTGAAGGAGAAGCTTGAGCAAAAGGCAAAAGCAGAAAAGAGTGGGGAATCAGGAATCGCCATTGTCGTAGATTCAGTGCTTTACCGAGTGATGAACAGTCAGAAGAGCGAGATGCAATTTTGCTAAAAACGTTGGGTTTTTCGGGTGAATAGTGAAAAACTAAGGAAGCTTCGGCGTGACGCCAACGGAGAAACGTAAATCTCGATGGTCAGTTTCAGATTCCAATCTCTGCTTCTCTCTCTCTCTCTTCTCCGATTTGCTTTGCTCTTAGCTAAATGCGTTTGACTCTCTTCTGAATTATAGAATTTAATAGCTAACATTATTATTTGTCATTTTGTTAATTTCTCTTTTATTCATTTTAATAACGTGCATTTACAATCCCGTTATTGAACTCAAAACATTTAATTTTCTTTTTTTTTCTTTTTAAATTAATAATAATTTTCGTATTGAATGAGTCTTTTATTAAATTACTAGGTTAGTACCCGTGCTATGCACGGGTTTATTTGTA
>OVAU01000988.1:5498-16736 GCA_900406315.1 Biscutella laevigata subsp. laevigata
ATCATCATCATCCATACGATAACATAAAATGATAAAGAGAGCTTATTTGCTCGTATCAGAGAGGACCAGGGAAAGTTCCGGTTTCCCTCTGCTCATTCCACTTATCAACCTGTGAAAAAGATAAGCACATCGTCAAATAATGTTAAGTAGAGAATTATGAAAGATGATGCAAGAAGAGAATTAAAAACATAAGAGAGCAAGCAAACCCATTCTCCAGGACATAGAGCTCGGTAGTATTTAGCAAACCTCTCGCATTCATTGGATTCCTCACCCTTTGCAGCTGTGCACCTGCATAGATGAATTTGTTGTTGAGAGTTAGCAAGAATAGAAGAGAATACTAACTTAATCAAACAAGAGTACTTGTGAAACACTCAATGTAGCATTAAACAAGGTACCTGTGGAACTCAATGTAACGAGTGAAGCAGTGCCTCGTTTGGTTTGTTGTAGGAAACCGGAAATCAGCAGGAGCAGTTTTCAGCTCAATCTGATTCAGTAAAACACACAAGAACAGGTGAGACAACAGATGCATTTTTCCTAGTGACTCACGAAGATGAAACCAATTGAGCAAAGCAATATCTTTTTGAAATCAAAGCTTCATCTTTTCTTCTCCTTCAATTCCTAATCTACGTTCTAACTCTACAAATCTGAAACAAATTACAAAACTACGTGTTTGAGCAAATGATTTGACACAGAGAACTCTGTAATACAATTGAATGTATGCAAAGATTCACCTTCCGTTCCGTTTCAATTCCAAATCAACTCAACCACATTAAAACACGCGCAAACAAGATCAAACGTTTTGACAGAGAANCTTCACCTTCCGTTCCGTTTCAGTTCCAAATCAACTCAACCAAATTAAAACACGCGCAAACAAGATCAAACGTTTTGACAGAGAATCATCATCAGTTTGATTATGAAAGGGAAAAAAACAATAGAAGAAGAGGACAAGTGAAAACTGGTCAGAGCATCGAGCAACTAAATATAAAAATTGAGTTTCCAAACAAAGAATCTAATGGATGNCAATAGAAGAAGAGGACAAGTGAAAACTGGTCAGAGCATCGAGCAACGAAATATAAAAATTGAGTTTCCAAACAAAGAATCTAATGGATGTCGATGCTAATGAAAGTATAAGTAGACATCATACAGATCAAGTTTCAGAACCAAAATTCAGATTCTTCCAAATCCTTATTTACAATATCCGGATGGAAAACAGATGATAACAAATAGATAAGAAAAGATGAAAGATTACCTCGTCTTCCATGGGCGATGAGGAGGTCTGTTCGAGTAGGAGAAAGAGGAGACACAGTCAATTGAGAATGAAGCTTTGCAAATCGCCAGCATTCTTTCCGGTGACAAATAAGAAGAAGCCAATGAGCCCAATTTCAATGATTTGGGCCCATTCTATTACTTTATGGGCCTATGATTTTAGGCTTTTTTACCGTACACAAGGCCCCATAATCTTTTCTGTGTACTAGCAAGAACCCATCTTTGTCTTGCAAGTTGATCTTGTTCTCATTCATCAGTAAAAGAGATATCGTGCTACGAACCAAATGTAAGCTCTCAACACAAGGGACATTAGGCCATGACCTATTTCTGATGAGATACGCCAAGTAGACCATGATGTGCTGCTCTCTGTAAACAGAAATACCCGTAGCCTAACTCTATTGCCTTATTATGGAGGTTTATACTCCATAGTAAATCAAAGGAAATAACAAAACAAAGAGCAAAAGTTTATTAAGGAGGCTCCATAAGGAGTTGAATAACTAGTTTTTAGCCATGGGAACCAAAAACTGAAAGCAAGAGAAAAGTTGTTAAAGCAGGAGTGACGAGGCTTGGTCCTGCGCTGCAACACTAACATTCAAACGTAGGATATGCTTTCCTCTTACTTTCTTGGGAACTATGATAATTTGTATACCTCAACCTCATTCATGGAGCCAAGATCTCTCTCTCTCTCCACTCCTTTAAGCCTGTGTTAATACTTCAGTGATAGACAACTCTGCTTCTTCAACTTGTGACTTCGATTTGCTCAGTTTCATTGTCGCTGTAATCTCCCCAGCACTTGACTCCTGGTTTTTCTCCATTTTTATCGTTCAAGGTCCCTTGTACTGTAGTTTTCCGTTCATCTACTGCTGAATGTCCATTTTCAGACGTCTCAGTAGTTTCTTGTGCAATGGCTTCTACATCCTCTGCAGCTTTCTTCTCGTCGATGCTCTCTTCTTCACTTCCGCTCTTCTCCTCAGAGTTTTCAGTACCAGGTATAATAAGCCCATTCTGAGGCTGTGTAGCAGGTATATTACACGAGTATCCCCCTGCAACTGGCGACAGAGGGTACCCTTTCTGTGATTTTTCAGCTCCATTTGAGGACACCAGATAGCCATTTACTGGCACTGGACACACATTAGAAACCCATGGTTGACTTGGTATGAACTCAGCGGCATGAGGGTTCATTATTCTTGGGACATTGAATTGATTAGCGTCGCCATTGGACTCGATGCTATTGGGGAAGCTAGGTTTGGTACGAGGAACCCTGTTTCCAGATCGATTGTAACCACCACCTGAGAGCCTAGGCCCATAAGGAACTCGAGCTGTTACAGACTGATGAGGAGTTAACCTCCGGGCATGGTTTACAGGAAGCATTGGAGGCATATTCAATGGGGACGGAAGTATTCCCCCATGATCTTTAAATCCTGGAACAGTAATCGACCCAAAAATTGGAATGGTCGTCGGGGTATATGGCGGTGCAGAAGCAGAGAGCTTCTTCCTCATCTCCTTATGTGCCTGGCAAGCATCTTCCTCTGCCCCATCTGCAACTACTGATGACTTTGAGCTCGAGTCTTCAGTCGGGAGATCTTCAATTTCCCCATCTACTGCTTTCAGTTCGGTATCAAGGACATGATTTTGTAGCTTTTCTCCGGTTACTTGTCCACTGCCATTTGAATCTTTTGCTGTTGATGACTTATTCAAGGGACTTGTATTTGAATCATCGGCCGTTTGTACAATATCAGATTTTCCTTGTCTTTCATCTGATGTGACCATCTCTGTTGGAAAATTTTCTTCTGCTGCCTTTTCGGCCACCACATTCTTCATTGCCTCTGGTGAACTCAACTCTGTTCCACCAACAACCACCTTTCCTCGTTCATCGCAATCAGCGTTTTTCACCTCTGTTTCTGTAGCAACATGCTTCTTCTCATTTACAGCATCGTCCGCCTTAACTTCTTCAGGACCATCTACTGCAACTTTTGCCTCATCCAAAATCTCTGGGGTAGTCGGTTCTTCTGGCAACTGCTCTGCAACCATTTTCACAATCGTTCCCGGGGGTGCTAGTGCAACCTCCTTGTAGGAAAACAGTTTTCCAGCTCTGATGACACTCACAGGACTCACCATCGGAGTTGGCTTATTGATCTGTTCTGTGCAAGGTGGGATTGCCAGGGCTGATTTATCGTTAACTTGTCTTTCTCCAATTACTTGGGAACTGTTTTGCTTTCTGTTGAAGCTCGTACTCTTTCCAAGCTTCTTTGTGGCTGGGGAAGTGGAACCAGCAGCAGAAATTGAAAGCTCATTTGAACTAGTCCTTGGAGATGTGAAATTGGTGGATTTTCCTCTGCTTCTTGATGTCTGCTGGGTCACGTTCGTGAAGTTTGTGTTCAGCTTTGCCAGGCTGGTTCTACGCCCAGAAGGATAACGATTTTTCGGTACTGCGTCTTGCCATCCTTCGTCAGAATCACAGTCCTCTTGGGCTGTAGGCTCGAGATTTACCAGCGCAGGCTGTTCTTGAGGTTCCAAATCATGGTTTTCGACCTTTGCTTCTTCAGATTTTGCTTCGGATGTGTTCTCTTTATCAGAACCCTCGCCAGTGAGCTGAGGCGGAGTCAGAAATTCATCATCTTTCTGATTTTCTTCTGACACAGGTCCTGGACTTTGTCCTGGTCTTCCTTTGACCTGAATGAATATTTTGATCAAAATATCTGTCACGCTTTTTAATGAGAGGAGTTCAGAAAAACATGTCTAAAGTCAGCGGAAAGCAAATATGACCTTCAGGCGAGCTTTCCTTTGGGCGTCCCTTGCTTTAAGATCAGAATCCGGGGTTATATAATCCAACAGGTCTGATACACTGTTATTGGGAAGAAAGCTCATGGGTTACATACTCAGGACAAGAGTTCACAAGATATAAATTTGTAATAGTGGTCTAGGAAAATGGTCTGCATTTTGAATTTTATACATGGTAAGTCAGTTCTACTAACATCCTTTCACACCTATGTACAATTTGTACACGGTGTTATAAAATGTAATGCGGGAATACATATAGAAAAAAGGTTAAAGACAAATGTGTTAATACCTGAGATGGCCTTTGCTGGAAATAGAGGCGTCTGGCTTGGGGGTACCGTTTCGTGCAGCTTCTTGCTGTTCCAGAGCTTTAGACTCAAAATACTCAAGCCATGCAGCCGCATCCTAATACAATTTCAGGAGTGTAAGAAATTATTAAACTGAAACTCCCTGTAAATTGTAACTAATTAAGCACCTGTGTCCGGAGATCCTCAGGGCCAAGTTTTGCTTGAAGAATCTGTAGAGTGGTCTGCTCATGTTGGACGCTCAAGGAGTATGCTTCCATCAAAGAAAGAGCAATCGCAATGGCATGGTAGCTTGCAGCAGTCTGAAAAAGACGCATCATTCATGTTTTAGCATATCATCTAGCTTTCATGGAATGGATTTAACAATTAACCTTTCTTCCGGTTTGATTTTCAGCCCACTAGTTACTTATTTAGTTTCTTCTTTCCGTTGTTTTGATATCACAAAAGAATCGGTTTATGGATGTAGGTTTAACAAAGACCATAAAATTGGAACCAATCAAGTCCTTGCATAACAAAACCAACCTGGATATGATCAGCTCCAAGTAGTCTCTGGTTACATTTCAATGCTTTATGAAGGTATCTTAAAGCCACATGGACATTTTTCAGACCTTCTTCCATCATTGCAACGTTAATATAAGTGGCAGCTGTATTTGGATGTGAGGGTCCACATGTTAGATGCAAAAGGTACAAGGCACGGTTGACATATCTACAACACGAATAACAATGTTAGCAAATAGAAAGAAAAAAAAATTGTTTTGGCTTTTGAAAATGCAGAGAGCATACTTCAAGGCTAACTCTGTGTGCTGAAGACGATAATAGAAGACAGCCAGGTCGCCATAGCTTTTCATTGTGTCTGGGTGATCAAGTCCAAGTTCCCTTTCATTGATGTCTAGTGCTTTCTGCTGATAAATGGTAGCCTGAAACATCAAAACTTGTTAGTACAGCAGATATATTCTTCTGCCAATGAAGTAGGTGACTGAACGAAATGATGCCTTGGAGACAGTCCAGCTTCTTTTAAAGTGAATACCTGGTTAAAATCCCCAGTATGGTACAGCACAACAGCAAGAAGACTATATGCTCCAGCAGTCATTCTATGATAAGGGCCACAAACTGCTACAAGCTTCGCCAATGCCTAGTCATCCCAGAACATCAACTCATTTGAAAATTTTAGAATAATAGTGAATACATTTGTCTCACAAAAAAATATTAAGCTTAAGTTCATTCTTTAAGTTCAAAATCGTCCTTGCCCATGAAATCAAAACTCGATGATTCAATATTTAAATGGTGCAAGATTTTCCCTACTCAGTTGGTCTATGCTAGGTCTGAAAAACAAATAGTTGATAAGGTTAGACGAAGCGGAAACTTAGAAAATAAAAAACGTTCAATTCCTTTCAGTTGTTCAGGATTACTGGATTTTGGGAAAGAAGAGAGCAGTGTGTTCAGACTAGTCAAGAAAAAGCCTTTTGTTAGATGGTTTGTATATAAAAAGAGAGTGAGAAATATATCAGCTATACCTTGGTGCCGTAATTGACAGCATCCTCTAGTTTGCCTTTATCTAAGGAAGTTTTGGATGATTCCAACAAAGTACGTCCATCAGCGGATGAACATGCCGCGTGCTGCACACAGGCGCAGTGCTCTTAAGTCATTGAATTTTTTTTCACTTTTTGCTGCTTTTAAACGTCAATAATTTCACTTTTCGTTATAGCTGATTACTAGAGTAAGATAATTAGGCGCGGTACCTTATACACAGGAACCATACTGATAATATCCAACTTCTTAAAAGGATATGGCGTGTCCATTTCGTAGTCTTTAGGAAAAAGCTCCAGTCCAACCTAAACCGATGAATGAAGCAACATATGAGAATCTAAGTTTAGATTGTCGCAATTGACAACAACAAAAAACTCTGATTGACTGCAAACCTTATGGGACAACCCTCTGAGAATGGCGAATTTTCTCAGTTCCTGGCAGCCTTCACGCTTCCAAACACACCCAAACCTTTTGGAAAGGAACGTTTCTACCCAGGTCCACTTTATCTGTTCATCATCTTCACCCTCGGTATCAGATGGTGTTCCCAATAGGACATTTAAGCATGCTGCTATAGAGGTGGCCACATCAGCCGTATTCTCAACAGCTGCTACAACAGCCTGAAGTATATGCTTGTATGCTCGAACAACCATTTCATGAATACAGAGGGATTGCACATGAGGAAGCTTTTCGGCCAGCTCGACCTAAGATGAAAAGAGAAAAGAGAGAGTTAAATGAAATAGGGCAGTTTGCTTTTCAGTAAATAAGCATATTTTTGTTGTCTGACTCCAGTTCGAAGAGAAAGGTACCAAAGACTATGAAATGAAATGGTTACCACTCTCCCCAAGGAATACATTTGCAAGCCTCTGGTGTGCATAAAGTCTGTCAGAGTTCTCCCATCGACGGGTGAGAGTTCAAGAGATCCAAAGTCTGCCACCTGCAACATATCAGGTTAAAGTCTAAGAGTAGCTGAGAATTCTACCTAAAGAGGAAATAAAAATCTAAGGAACTGACCAATTTTGGAAGAGCAGTGTCAGCGTAGTATTTGCGGGCCATTTCAATCAGCTCTTTTGGTGACTGTGGGGCAGAGTTCATGGGTAGAAGATAAGGTCAGATTTTTTGTTTAAGTAGGGTAAACAGATACGAGGGACGTATAACTCCTTGCTTACTACTAGCCACGAAAACTATATGTTATCAGCTGGGGAAACAAACAAACCTTGAGATGAAAACCAGTTTCTGATTCTTTAAGACGCTGATATGCAGCTTCTGTCACCAGTTCTTTCCACGTCTTTTCCATTTCCTCATTTTGTTTCTCGAGTTCCTTTTGATCTTCAGTTTCTGATTTATTTTCAGTGTCAACCATATTAGCATGGGCCTCCTTGCCCTGTTCAGTCTTGTTAGCTTTCACATCAATCTTCCTTTTTATCTCCTTTAGCAGGGCGCCTTGCTTTCCAAGACCCATAATAGGTGGTTCCGGCTTAGCATCTTCAGTTATCTTAGACTCGCTTTTACTTGACGCTTGATTTTGCAGATGTTGCACCCAACACGCTCCTAATTCCCACCTTATAGGCTTGGCATTTCTTGAGGGTTCAGCCTCCAATTTCTGGAGACTAACCTCGAATACTTTTCTCACAAGGGACTTAGCCACACATATTTGTTCAGAGTCTGCATTTGGTGATCTCTGAGCAATGCTAGAAGGCGTTGACGACTTGTGCAATAGAATTCTCAAGCTGAAAAGGATATTCGCAGAAAACTTTTTAAATACCTTCTATTTCAAAGTCCACATATCACATGCCAAAATGTCAACTTAATCTAATAGGTTGTGCCAAGAGACATGTTCAGGAACGCAAACATGAAACAAAGTACATGCCTTGTTTGCTCGAAACATGTAGACAGCTATGAGTAACCAGTAAGACTAACACATATACAACACACAACGATTTACCTATTCACATTCAGTGCATTTGCACCTCCTTCAGGTTGGTCCTCAACGTCAATATCCTGTGGGATTTGGCCATCATCCAATTTGAATTCAGCAGCAACCTTTACAACGGCTGTGCAACCACAATGTCTGACAACCACTACCCCCAAGGTAGACGTATCCTATATGACCAAAGTAAACTTCAGTAACGGTTCAACGAGAGTATGCCAAGAAACACAGCTCAAGCTAACATAATTACATGAACCGTCGCACTCTCATCAGCAGTGATCCCTTTAAGCAAATTCCTTTGCGCAAGCTCTTCCTGAGAGATCTCTAGAACCTGAGTCCCATCACTCTTTCGATCAAGCTTGGCACTGGCGTCAGGATGATCTCTAGTCACGCTTATGATCAAATCACCTACTCTTTCTTCATGGGAAGCGAATGCAGCAGGATCCTTTGGTGAGCGTTGATTGCCCTCTACTACATTTATAATTACTTCCACTGCTTTGAAAAGTGAAACGTCGACAAATAAATTGTGGAGTAGGAAGGCCTTTCTATCTCGGACCTGTCTCTCCTCAGGTGTTTTACAAGGCATTGCTGCCAAAATCGCAAATTCCTTAGCCCACTTTCTTTTGACGTACTTATCAGACCGGCCCACCCCACCGCCATTTCCTCCCCATGTCCCATCCTCCACTGGAAGTGGCGGAAAAGTAGATGGGCTATCGGCAACAACCGGAGGAACTACCCAAGTGTTTGCCCGGAATCCATAAGGAAGGTTGCCAAACTGAAAAAAATAACAATAGTTACGCGTTGAACTTTCCTGATCAACTTTTGATTACCCGTGAAACCATATCACGGAAGAATATTTGCATACTTTATTATGCTCAATGAAAGCTTTCAGGAGAGCGTCATAAGCCTGCAGCCATAATCACATATCAGCAGCGATCAGAAGGCAAAGCTTCAACTTTTAACATCAAACTTACCGCATCAAATGGCCTGCTTATCTGTTGCAGAAGCTCAACCAAGGAGTGACACAGAAGTTGCTGTTTAGCAGCAGGAAAAAAACCTGTTCTTGAGGCAACAACCGTGATCGGCTTCCCACTACAAACTTTAATCTGTATTTGATAACAATGGTAAAATAAAACATTTAAATCAAATTTGAAATTCCTACTCGTGTATCTGAATTGCACAAAGTAAGACATAGAAGAAGATCCCCTACGTCGATTTGGAAGAGATCTTCTAATCCTTTATCCTCGACGGAAGGACGAACAGACCTTCTGATATCTGGAAACTCAATAGATCAAAACTAAATAACCGAGTTCGAACTCCGTGGTCGACTAACAAGTGAAAAGGAAACTAACATTGGATCGGAGGAGTAAGGTGAGAGAAGGAGAAAAAATCATAAAACTGCCCGAGACGAGGCGGAGGGCACAAGTTGATGTCACTACTATCCCAGCCTTCCACCACCTGAGCCTCACAGCCGCCGACGGATTTATTCTCAGATTCCTTAGTGTTAGGGCTGAGACCAGCATCCTTATCAGCCGAAGAATCTCCCTCATTCGAGCCTAACTCCTTTGGGGACGTGCGAGACACCGGCGATTTCGACGAACCAAAGGCAGTGGTGCAAGCAACAATGTCAAGAAGCCGCCGTATATGCGCGGTGGCTTGCTCCTCCGTATAGTCCTCTGCGATTTCGAGTATGAATCCACAACTATCGGAGAAATGTAAGCCGTTAGATTAGTGGAGATTACCTTCAACAATGGTGAGGTGGCAAGGCTTGAGCGATGCGATGTCAACGGAATCCTTGAGCTTAGCGCCACGCAACTGCACCAAAAACACAATCACTTCTCCTTCATTTAGGCGGCAAATCTTAGATACAGCTATAAATAAACATCACTATTGGGCCTAGGTTAATCCCTCACTGGGCCCATTATCAAATATCGTGATTAAATCGCATTATTTGGGAAAAATAACCTAATCGAACGGTAATTTAACTAACCTAACAGAACCGTAATTAACCAAATCAAAATTCTTAAATCAAACCCCAATCTAAAAAGTCAAGTAGATATAAGAAATTATATAAAGATTTATAGAATTGAAACTGAATGGTTTACCGAAATTAATTAAAAATTATATATTTTAGTTAGATGTATAGAAAAATATGTATAAATGTATTTTAAATCTATAATATTAATTACAACTAATTATTTATTTTTATTTTATATTATTATTTTATTTAAAATCAAACCGAACCAATTCAAAAATCAAACCATATGAAACTTATTTTCGAATAGATATATTTAGAAAGAAAAATAAAAATTTGAATAACTCAAAACAAATAGACATAAATTTTATTATCATATGAACAAATATTTATAAAAAAAGCTCCAAAAACCGAATATCTCAAACAAAATTGAACCGAATATCTCGAAATGAACCGAACTATTAAGAGTCGACCCTATGATAAAGAGGAAACCTGGTGAGAGAAAGAGAAGTTGGTGNATATTTAGAAAGAAAAATAAAAATTTGAATAACTCAAAACAAATAGACATTTAAGAGTCGACCCTATATGATAAAGAGGAAACCTGGTGAGAGAAAGAGAAGTTGGTGAGGTGACAAGTCTGAACATGGACCGCTAAGAGCTTCCTCACATCTAAGATTCTGTCTGTGGAGATACCCTTCACAAACATCATCATCATCACAACAATCAACTTGAGAATCATATTCAATTTTTTGGCAATTTTATCATTAGTATGAAGCTCAAACCTTGAGAGTCACTTGTGATTCGTCTGGTGTTTCAACACTTATCTCAATGACAGTGGGCAAAACTGCACAACCACACAATTTTGACCTTATCAAACCAATACAAATTTTGACAAAAACAAGAAGTCTAAATTGGTTTTTCAAGTTAAAGTGATGAGAAACCTTTCTCTTCCTTCTTCTTCTTCTCTCCTTTACTCTTGTGTGACTTTGTTTTCCCAGCTTTAGGAGCCATTACTATCAATGGACATAAAACATATATGAAGTTTGAAAAGGGAGAAGAAGAGAGAAGAAGTGAGAAAGGTTGGTATATAAAGAAAGAAAGACTTGTGGTGGTGACAATGAGGAATTAGTAAAAGAGACGAGAGGGTCAAATAGTGATTGAGAGAATAGAAGATTTAAGAGATTTAGAGAGAGAGAAAGAGAGGATAGGATAAGGTGCGAGACTCCTCTCTTCTCTACTGTTCCTTTAAGAGTTGTGTTTGAGGCTAAGTAAAATTGAGACCTCTCATTTCTTTGTTTGCTTCTTTAACACCTCATCACAAACTTCATCTTTTCTTCTATCTATCTCTATCTCTCTTTGTTCTCCTTTTTTTTCTAAAAAATAATGAATAATATAAAGTAAGGTTACATGCATGNAAACGCTTGACATTTGTCATCTTTTCATTGGTTGTTAATTTTTTT
>OVAU01000989.1:0-16733 GCA_900406315.1 Biscutella laevigata subsp. laevigata
AAAATCGACTAAGTAATTCGGAATAAGGAAATTCGGGTTAGAGTTTCACACAAAACTCTAGTTCTATCTATTAAGCCAAGGACTCCCAAGAACAATAGGTACTAGGTTCGGCACTATGGTGTGGAGTGACCTTTTGTTCCCTCTGAAGCCACTCATGTCACCAAAAACTATATCAATGTACCAATTTATAGATTCCATATTTCTAATTCGAGATATTTTTTAGGAAAGATAATTTTAGATGAAATGTCTTCTGAACCAAAAATTAATACAACCGCATAATTGTATCCTGATTTTAGGGATGAAGCCAAATCACAATAATATCAGAGATGAATATTTGTAGTCTTACACAAAATCCGGTATTTATTATGTAAAATGAAGATATAAATTGATATTGGAGAACAATCACATAACCCGCAAACATCAGGTAAACTAAAATACTTTATGTAACAAGCAATCACAAGATGTATCCCAACTTGCCAACGACTAACCTTTAGGCATCTAAGCATAGACAAGAGTTGCCCGAGATGAAGAACATCGGAAGAAACTATCAATCACTTACTTTTTTAGTGTCCCCCAACACTTCAAGTTTGAGCCATTTCAAACTATCCGTCCATTACAGGTTACTTCCCGAGTACATCGTTATATCATAATATGGATTTCCTCATTTGCAAGACAAAAGAGTGAGGGATGCGACGCCATGATATAATCTTCCCTATATTTACTTTGATACATATGGAAGACATATAATGACGAAGTCTTCAATGGGAAAGCCATCACAACCTTGAAAACCATTCATATAGCAATTATTGAAGATGAAAGCTGGAAATTAGGTAATCAGAAGGAAGTAAGTTTGGAAGAAGAAGACTTTGACCGAAACATAACCAACCCACCTTAGACCTCACAAGAGCAACTTGTCAAGTTGATGGTTCTTGAATTGATCATGTGCAAATTAGCGACATTGAGTATTTTCTAAGGAATAATTATATAAATTGCTTTGCGCAATGAAATGCGTGAGTAAGAGAAGACATTCTTATATTATCTTCGAGACGGATTGTGCCGATTTAGTAAAAATGATTGAAGAGTCTGACGATTGACCAACATTTAAAACCGATTTAGACTTAATTGCACAATTAAAAGAAGTTTTTATCGACTTTCAGTTACATATGATTCCTCGTAACCAAAATATTTATTTTGATGCCCCCTTCTAAAAGAACACGAACATGTGAGTTATTTTTTCTGATTAAAATCATGATATTTCAATTGAGAATAATCTTAGGATTGTCTTGAAACGACCCCTCTTTGGTTTTTAATGAGTTTTGTTGAAACAGAACATTTTGCTCATATGATAGTAAATTTAGTAATAATTTAATAAGAAGAAAAAAGTCAATATTTTTAAAATTAATAAATGTGTAACGTGGAAAGTCTTCTTCCTCTTCCCTAGTCTCCACGCATCTGTAAAATTATGTAACAATCTGTCTCTCTGGTTCTGTTTTTCTTTTTCCCCCTCCGGCGACGGCCTATCATCGTGAACGTCCGGGAAAACTATCTACTAAGAGAGATTCGTATAATCTGTTTCAGTCATTGTTAGATTGAGAGATAGAGAGTAAGAGAGATGGGTGTGGATTACTACAATATACTGAAGGTGAATCATAATGCGACGGATAATGATCTGAAGAGAGCTTACAAGCGGCTGGCTATGATCTGGCATCCAGATAAGAACCCTTCTACTCGGCGAGATGAAGCTGAGGCCAAATTCAAACGGATCTCTGAGGCCTACGACGTTCTTTCCGACCCTCAGAAGCGTCAGATCTACGATCTTTACGGCGAAGAAGGTCTTAAATCTGGTAAAATCCCCAATTCCGCGGAGGCTTCCTCTTCTTCTTCTTCCTCCTCGCGAACGCATCACTTCCACCAACGTAGGCAACACCCACCCAACGCCGCGTCGTTCCGTTTCAACCCTAGAAACGCCGATGATATCTTCGCCGAGTTTTTTGGATCTGAATACGGAGGAGATGCCGGAGGAAGCGGAAGCCCTGGTGGGAGGGGAAGCAGAACGTTCAGGGATGCGAGTTTCAGAAACGGTCATTTTAGCAGCACCGGCGGTGGCAATTACGGTGAAAATGGTTATAGCAATGAGATGAGGAAAGCTCCAGCCGTGGAGAATCCATTGCCCTGTAGTTTGGAGGACCTTTACAAAGGTGTGAAGAAGAAGATGCGCCTATCCAGAAATGTCTTTGATGCTTTTGGGTATGTTCTCTTCTTCTCTCCCTCGAACTGTCCTTCATGCATCGCAATTGTACTACATAGTCAAACTTTATGTTGTCTGAAAAGAAAAAAAACATGATTACTTTATCAGCTTGAATTCAGGAATCAAGCGATTCATGACATTTTTAGCTCTTTTCAATGCATAATGATGGTTAGTTATAGCTTGCACGTATCTGTAATTCTGTATGCATGTTTGTCTCTGTTTCTTTCTCTGTACACTTCTTAGTTAGTGCAAATGAAGAAGTCATTACTGAAGTTTGCTAAAGTTGTCAAAAAGCGTCTAATGTAATGATTCGTGTTTTGTTGAATGAATCTTGCAGGCAAAAGAAGGTCGTGGAGGAGATATTGCCGATAGAAATAAAAGCAGGGTGGAAGAAAGGCACAAAGCTCACATTCCCTAAGAAAGGCAACGAGGAGCCTGGAATCATACCAGCAGATATTATTTTCGTGGTTGAGGAGAAGCCACATCCTGTTTACAAGAGAGATGGAAACGACCTTGTGGTCAATCAGGAGATAACTCTACTTGAAGCACTAACTGGGAAGACCCTTGATCTGATCACGCTTGATGGAAGGACTCTCAGGATCCCAATAACCGATATCATCAACCCTGATCATGAGATTGTAGTTCGAAACGAAGGAATGCCAATCTCTAGAGAACCTGGAAAAAAGGGTAACCTGAGATTGAAGCTTAGTGTGAAATATCCGTCTAAGCTCACAGTGGAACAGAAATCCGAACTAAAGAGAGTTCTTGGTGGTGTCTCATGAAGAACTCAATGTTGAATATAGATAGCAAAATAAAAAGTAGTGAAGATGATAGATTTGTGAATGGTAGGAGGGGGATTCTTCTAAATGGCTTGAATTTGAAACACAAGCTTTGCTTTTGACTTCAGTTCTCTTCTTTGAAATTAGACTCTTTTCCCCCTTCTTTTATTTGTTTGGTGGCCTTTTGTATGTATGCTTTGTTACCTATTTACTTCTCTTACATAAGAAAGTTCAATTATATCCCACTATCACTGCAATCTTCATTAAGAGGTTTGGTAAAGCCTAGAGTATATAAGTAAAGAGAGTTTTGGATTTCCTTCTTGCTTTTGGCATAAAGATCATTATGAACTTAGCATAAAAGGTCAAAGCATCATGTGACGTGTTCGGAACAATATAGCTCCAATTTCTATCTCTTTCGAGGCTCTATCGAGTTTACTAACAGGCTTCAAACCAAAACCATCAACTGAAAACAGAAACTCAATGTCTCTTCAATTCAATACTTGTGTGGGTAAAACTAGTCAACACAAAATGAAGAACAGTATATTTATTCATAGAAATTGTGAAAAGGGTAGTAAAAACTCAATGTACACTTTTGTGACCAATAAATATATTGGCTTCAACTCTTTAAGGAGGATGAAAAGAAAAGATGTATAGGATCCCACAAAGGTACTTTAAGGAGGAAAGAAACTGTTGATGGAAAATGTTTTAAGCAGTGTTGGAGACCGGGAAGAGCTTTTCCACCATGTTGTTAGAGAGGATTCTATTTGGATCCAACTCTCTGCGTGCTTTGTTGTATGCATCCACTGGGAAACGATTTCTGAGTCTTGCTTGTAGGGCTTCAAGTTCCTCTTTATCTTTAGGTATCTGATTAAATAACAACAACAAAATTATTACAGTTAAGAATTTAGGATAACGAGATTATTTGTCTGTTCAGTTACAGTTAAGGTTAAATTCTGAAAGGGGACAATCAGAAGAACAAAGTTAAGTGGAAAGTGATGTGCGTTGGGATTCAAGAATCACATATTTAGATTGGAAATCTCCCTACAATTACCTCAATTTTAGCCCAGTGCTCATATGCAGAATATTGATCCCACAGTTTTGTCTGTGTCAAATGTCTATAGTGGAAAAATTCATCCGTAATGTCCTTCCTCTGGCGAGGGTCTGCTGTCGGGAGGTACATGATTATACCAACCTGCCACAAAATGTAATGTAGCGTATTGTAAGTATACATGGCTACCAATCGAGAGAGAAGAAAACAGAACAAGTTAGTGCTGGAACAAGATGGTCAACAGCAAGAATCTACCGATAGAAACGACAATCTGAAGCCCCTAAACGAACAGGTATGTAGCATCATTTATACCAGCTTCTTCTTTGTCTAAACATTTTAGCATCAGTACTTTAAATGTTTTACCCCCACAACAGAGGCATGAAACGAGCTTCCCAATGACTGAAACCAGTATCTCTTTACACTGGGAATTGAAGAGACGTTGAATGAAATGAGAACAGAGAGAAAACGAGAGTTACCCATGAGAAAATGGCATCTTCTGCAGTGCTGTACGCAGGACTAATGGGACTCTTACTTCGAGCTGTCCAGCGCTGCTCTATTGGAGCAGGTGCTGGTATTCGTTCGTTTTCTATAAGTTCTTTCAGCTGTTCTATGTATTCAAGGTCTTTCATGCTCGGTTTGGCAAGGGTTCCAGCAGGAAAACAAGTTTCTGATACCCACTGTTGACCACCACAGTCGAAGCCCAAAATCTCATCACTCCATCCTACTCTATATCCTTCTGATTTTTTCCAAAACTCCGCCTCAGCTTGATTTACTTTTACAACATGAGTGTCATTGAGAGGATCGAGGGCAAGTAGCTTATCTCTCAATTCTGAAAATGAAAGCTCCTTTATGTCTGGCTCCTTGCTTTCAAGCGATTTCTTACTAGAGTCCTGGATCCTATACATCATGGGAAACAAATTATATTCATAGAGTCCTTCACATTAGAATAGTAAAGATAGACATAAGAATTAACGATACCTATACTTCACAATGCTCTCTCTATAGAGGTCACGGAAATGTTGAAGAGCCTCATCTGTAGTGTACTTTGGTTTGTCCTTAGGTGGTCCACTCCATTTGGATACAGGGTTGCATGTTACAACCACAACTGTCTCGGTATAAGGAATATAGAGGTACTTAACATGCTTGTTTGCAGAGAGCAATTTTCTGAACAGCCACAAACAAATACAAAAGTTAGGAAAAGTTCCACCCTGAGCAAATTTGTGAGATCAATTTGCTTCATAGTAGGAGTCTTTCCCAGAGGCTCAATATGCCCTGCGCTAAGTAAATGGGGGAAAACAAGAAAGTGAATAAAAGTTAAAGCATTTTCATCCACCTAAATACTTCTCTGGTAACAGACCAAAAGCCAATTTGTGTATATCCATCCAGCATGATATTTCATGGGTGGATGCATAATATAGAAACTAACTTGTGATTTTTCTTGATTTCTTGCAAATTTGAGACGTATGTGTGCTCTACAAGTTCATGTCTGTCAACACATTGGAGAGTGACCTCAGCAACAACTCCAAGTCCACCAAGGCCACATCGAGCTAGATGAAAGAGCTCTGGATCTTTGTCCTTTGAAAGTTCAATTGTTCCCTTTGCAGGAGTGACCAGCTTCATGCTGACCACCTGCTCATCTATAGGAGGCAATCTAGCACCTGTCCCATGTGCCCCAACCTGAACAAAAAGAAAAAAATGGACCATGAGCCTCAAAGCACAGGGTGGAGACGAAAAGCTGAAATTGCTTTCAGACTCTCCATTAGTTTCACAACCATACTGAAAACGTAGAGTGGACTAAACAGTTGGACTTCAATCAAGGAAGAGAAGAGTATGCAAACCTGAATAATGCCACCAATCTGCTGCTCTCTAATGGAGGCAAAGTTCTGGAGAGTCAGACCATAGTCTTTAATGGCGTCAACCAACTGCTGGACCCTAATCCCAGCCTGTACTCGAACTCTCTTCTTTTCTTTATCTACCTCGAGAACTTTGTCCATGAGCGCCAGGTTCACCATACCGGAGCGAGACAAACCAATCCCATTGGGCGAGAGACCCGATCCAACGGGTCGAATCCTAGACTTTTTCTCATTATATTCCTTGACAACAGCTTCGAGTTCAGCGAGATTCTCCGGTTGGTTGAAGTTCCTGGTCTGCACCTCATGAGTACCACTCCAATTGGAAACAGTGTGAAGATCTTCAGGCAACGGAGCGTATCGGAAGATTTGAGCTTTCTTGTGCTTGGCATTTTCAGGGAACGGAAACGAGAAATAAGTAGCAACGCCACTGAAGAGAGCGAGTGCTGCGTACCCAGCGTACTTACGGAATTGCGCGTCCGAGGCAGAGGAGGATGGAATCGGAGGCGGAGGAGGTGGCGGTGGAGGGGGTGGAGTCAACGTCTGACCTGCGGTGCAGAGTCTACGGGAAGGAGAAATAGAAGGTCGGATGGTGGAGGGAGAAGGGGTCAGAGTTCGAAGGGAACGGCCGACGGAGCGTCGGAGAAGAAGTGACCGGAGCATTTTTGTTTTACTTCAGGCGAATCTAAACCTCACCGAAAGGTTCCTCCTGGTGAACATTACAAAGATCGGGTTTAATGGTTTTAAGAAAATTCATTATTTCCACTATAAGCCCCGCTATTATTTCTATGTTTATAATTGGATCCACAATAATTACTTAATGAAATATTTGCCCCATATGAAGTCGTACTATATATGGTAAAATCGATGTTAAATCTCTGTTGGTGAAATCTCCTTTTTTCTTATTTCCGCTTTGCGCTAAACAGAGAGAAAGAGAGAGCAGAACAGCGACTCTTCTTCTTCTTCTTCTTCTTCTTCTTCTACTCTTTGTCTCTTTTCCGTCACCAACTCTCTCCGCCTTGCATCGACGCCGTACGTTGACTGTTATTTAATTCCCGGTTTGACCAATTTTGCTCATTTTCCGGGAGGGTATATATATATATACACACACACGCGTAGACATATCTGTGTATTCTTCTCCATGCCGATTAAATTAGTTTCGAGCTGAATCGCGGATGGGTCAGAAGAAGAAAACCCCCGCGCCTCGCTCCAAACAGTTGCCGTCTTCTGCAGCGGTCGCGGTAGTAGTAGAGCCGTCTGAGATTTCCGCTTGTAGCCTCTACGAGGGCGGATTCTCGAGAGAGAGCGCTAATGTCGAGCCTTTGGATTCGGCTTTGATCAAGCTGGAGTGCGAGAAGGCACTGACGTCATTCCGGCGGGGCAGCCACAACAAAGCGATTCGTCTCATAAAGGAATCATGCTCTCGCCACCAAAACTCTGCCCTAATCCACCGTGTTCAGGGAACTCTGTGCGTGAAGATTGCTTCTGTATACGAAGATCTGGCTACGAAACAGAGGTACCTGCATAATGCAATTGAATCTGCTAGAAAAGCTGTGGAGCTGTCTCCGAACTCGATTGAGTTTGGGCATTTTTATGCCAACTTGCTTTACGAGGCTGCCAGCGATGGGAGAAGAGAGTATGATGAGGTTGTGCAAGAGTGCCAACGTGCTCTCTTGATCGAGAATCCAATTGATCCTGCTATAGAGAGTCTGCAGGGGGAGAATCAACACAATATATTGACACCTGAGGCTCGTATTGCAAGTGTGCAGGATGAGCTCAGGTCACTGATACAGAAATCTAATATTGCTTCACTGTCCACATGGATGAAAAACTTTGGAAATGGTGAAGAGAAGTTTCGGTTTATCCCCATTAGGAGAATGGCTGAGGATCCTATTGAGAGTAACTTGATTCAGACCAGGAGGCCTAATGAGATTAAAAAGGCTACCAAGACTCTTGACGAGAGGAGGAAGGAGATTGAAGTGAGGGTGGCTGCAGCTAAGTTAATGCAACAGAAGTCAAAATCTTCTCCGAGGGAGAATGTAGAAACTGCTGATAGCAAGGAATCAGATGCAAGATCAGGCGCGGGGCAGAGAAGTGGGGAGAGGAGAAAGCATGGAAATGCACGGAAAAACATCTCCACAGCAGAGAGAAAGGATTGGGTTAGGTCATATTGGGATTCTATGAGCAAAGAAATGAAAAAAGAATTGCTTAGAGTTAACGTTAGTGATCTTAAGATTCACTTTCGTGTTTCAAAGGATGGACAGGAAAATGAGATTATAAGTGAAGCACTGTCCTTCTGTGAGGCCAGAAAGACTTGGAGGTTCTGGGTTTGCTGCAGATGTTCTGAAAAGTTCATGGATACTGAGGCGCATATGCAGCATATTGTGCAGGAGCACATGGGTAGCTTGTTACCTAAGATGCGAATGGTTTTGCCTCAAAGTCTCAACAATGAGAGGATTGAGAAACTTCTTAACTCTCCATGGAAACCATTGGATTTCTCTGCTGCGTTGAAGTTGCTTTGCAATCAGCAAGAAATACAAAATTCTGAGTTTGAGTTTCACTCTGGAGATAAGATGGAAGATGGTGATGACTACTTTAAGGATGCATGGAATGATACTTCACCAGAAAAAGGAAACCTAGGAGTTACATGCAATGGCTGTGATGAGAATGAATCTGAAGAGAGTGAGCTGTCAATTCCTGATGAATGGCCAGTAGCTGATGATTCTGAACGTGCAAAGCTACTGGAAAAAATTCGTGCAGCCTTTGCGCTACTTATCGGGCACAAATATTTAGCTGCCAGCCATCATGATAAGGTGTTACAATTTACGCTAGATGAACTCCAGAATACAGCCTCGGTTTTGCAATTCTCAAATCGTGGATTGGATCAGTTGCACATTTGCATTTGCTTTTTGGAAGCGACCCAGCTCAGGAAAATTCTTAAATTCCTGCAAGACTTGTCACAGGCCTGTGGATTGAGTCGATATTCTGAAAAAAGTAACCCCAGCGATGAAGTTAATTATGGTGACCTGAGTTCTGAAGTTACAGAGGAGATTCTTCTTGATGGTGAACTTTCGTGTCTTCTTCTCGATGAAAAATTGTTTCACACTGAGTGCATCCAAAAGAAGTATATGGGTTCATCATTGAACAATGTAGCTATGGCAAGTTCTGGTGTGGATGGATTTCTTTCATGGATCTTCACAGGACCCTCTAGCGGGGAACAAATTGTGTCATGGATTCGCACGAAAGAAGAGAAAACAAATCAAGGACGGGAAATCATGCAGATGCTCGAGAAGGAGTTCTGTCACTTACAGAACCTCTGCGAGAGAAAATGTGAGCACTTAAGTTATGAGGAAGCACTGCAGGCTGTTGAGAACCTTTGTCTTGAAGAAGGCCGGAAGAGGGAGACTTCTGCAGAGTTCACCCATGAAAGCTATGAATCTGTGCTGAGAAAACGAAGAGAAAAGCTAAATGAGAGTGACCACGAGTTGGTGTTTATCAGTAGTAGGTTTGAGCTAGATGCTATAACAAATGTTTTGAAAGATGCAGAATCTCTTAACCACAATCAATTTGGATATGAAGATTCATATGCCTCCACGAGTTCTCAGTTACATGATCTGGAATCTGGTGAAGCTGATGATTGGAGGATGAAAGATTCCTTTAAAGAGGCTGACAGTTTCATAGAGATTTCAATCCAGAAACAAAAAGAGCAGTTGTCTGCAGAGGTAATATTTTCTATTATTATGCAAATTCCTGAGATAATTAATAACTGACTTCTCCTAAAAAATACTCTGTACGTGGGCTATCTCACAGCTTAGCAGAATCGACGCTCGTATGATGCAAATTGTTACTGGGATGCAGCAATTAGAGCTAAAGCTAGGATCTCTTTCCTGTTATGACTATCAAATAGTATTGTTACCTTTGGTGAAGTCATACTTGAGGGTAAGTATCTAACTCACTAGACCTTGCTACTTATTCTTCCTTTTTCTTTTAGTTTTATTTCGATTTCTACTTGGCATTTCTATCGTAATCTCTCTCTATCGCCAGGCACATTTAGAGGTATTGGCAGAGAAAGATGCCACTGAGAAGTCTGATGCTGCAAGAGAAGCATTTCTCGTTGAGCTCGCTCTTGATTCTAAGAAGGAGGCTCGAGAAAGAAATGATATTTCGAAACCCACCCCGGAAAAGTCCAAGGATAAGAAAAAGATTAAAGACAGCAAAAAACTGAAGGATTTGAAGGTTTGAATTTAAACTAAGCTGTTGTCTACTTTTTTGCTATTTTCTTTTCTACATCTGTAACTAAACTGAGGGCTTTAATACTTTGTTATAGGCTACTACTGGAAACGAACATCGCTTCAATGTTGATTTAACTGAACGCAGGTAAAGATAAATTTTGTACTAATATTTTAGTTCAGATGTTGGTAACCTGGAAAATCTTTCTTTCTGAAAACGTTGGTGTTGAATAATCGGTCTTTGATGTACATGATGATTTCTTTTTCCAGCCTCCCTCCGGTTGCATCTTTTAGTGATCATTCAGAGGCTGATGTCGTTTCTGAAGCTATCAAAGCCTTAAAACAACAGGAAGAGGAACACAGATGCCGGAGAGAGCTAGAAGAAGAGGAGCTGAAGCTTGAAAAAACTCTAGAGTATCAAAGAAGAATTGAGATTGAAACCAAGGAGAAGCACATTGCCGAACAACAAAAGAAGTACAGCTCTTTAGTTCCAATGAATGTTGCTGAGGCAGTGTATAATGTTTGCACAGATATTGTCATTAATGATTTAGATTTACAAGAACTAGAAAATTCCACAAGTCAGGTAACCATGGAGTTACGAGGTTTTGTAGTTTTTGGAATCATCACTTGAATTTACTTTTGGGTTTCTTTGTCTGACCAGGAGAATTTGATTCAAAGGAATGGACTACCTGATGACTTGAAAGAAAGCCGAGTGAAAACAAATGGTGTTTTACTGTCAAGAAATCATTGTGCAATATATGATGCTGCAAAGGAGTTGCATGTAAAATCCCAAAAAGGTTACCACTGGTTCTTGAATTCGAATATATGTCTCTACTGACATATCTGAGACAGTTATATTATCTTTTGTATTGCATTTGTAGCTACTGAAGGTAGTGCTTTCCAATCTGATCAACGCACTGGGAGGAGGGGAAGACGCCAAAAAGCCTCAAACAAGTTAGTTGATGGAAAATATATAGTTGTACCTTCTGAGAGCAAAAACAATGAATTTCAGAGGTCAGGCACTGAAGGTGAGGGACAATCTGAAAGTCTCCGTAGCAATGGTGGTAAGTCTTTTGGTTTGACTTTTGTCTTAGATCCTTCTCTTTGTGTCGTGTTTTAATAGCATTTGGTATTTGTGACGTGGAGAGAAAGTGATATGCATCTAGCTCTGTTTTCCTAAGCTTACTGATTTTTGAATTGAACAAGAACAAATGAAGGCACTATAACTGCTCTATTTGTGGGACCTCATAGTTTACACTTAACAGTTAGCTTTGTTAAAACTGATGCCTCTGTAACTAGTGTATCTTGATTTTTTTCTTTTCTGTTAAATGTCAACTATGAATGATAGTATTTTTTTATTTATTTTAGCAATGACTTTGGCTATGTATATTCAGGAACAAAGACATTAAGACAACTACAAGCTGAAGAAGATGAAGAAGAAAGGTTTCAATCTGACCTTACAAAGGCACTAAGCCAGAGCCTTGGTACTTTTACAACCATCCCTGTTTATATATCATTATCTCACAAAGTCGCAGTCAACTTTTTTGATTGTTTGCTGAGTGCCCTTTTGTGACTATTGTCTGACAGAGATGTCATTTGTATGAAGAATCTTTATGTTGTACTATATATATTCTTGCAGGCATATTCCTTTTAGTTGTCTTAAACCATATTTTCTCATATTTTGCTTATGTCATCAGCTGCTACCTTTTTTTTATCATATGGTTCTGTGAATCATTTTGGGGTGACAAAATCCCGTGATATGAATCTGACACCGGAACATTTTGTTTGAACCCAGACACGATTCAAGGAGGCAGAAATATGCAATCATTTTTAAGAACACCTTTGGAGGTAAACAGTGATGGGGTTTTATCTTATGTCCCAAAGGAGTCACACAGCTCGACTGGAGTCGCCATATTTGGCACAGGGCTTCAGAATGAAGTTGGCGAATACAATTGCTTTTTAAATGTAATCATACAGGTAACGTTCATTCTCATAAATTGTTGGACTTCTCGGATATCAATGTCCATAATATATAGCATAAAAGATTTCTATTTGCTGAATGATATTTGTTGGCTTTGTTTTGATCTCAGTCTTTATGGAATTTGAGGCTCTTTCGGGCTGAGTTCTTGCGGAGTTCAGCGCTAGAGCACCATCACGTCGGAGATCCTTGTGTTGTCTGCTCATTGTATGAAATTTTTACTGCTTTCACTGCTGCTTCGAGTGAAACACAAAAAGGACCTGTAGCTCCTTCATCTCTCCGGATTGCTTTGAGTAACTTGTATCCGGATGGTAATTTCTTCCAAGAGGTAAAGGAAGTGATCTCTGTTTTTTAGATGTTTATTATAATACATATCAGGAGGCTTTTAATTTCGTCAAGGAGTCTAAACATGGGTGTCATATGGAGGACAGGCTCAGATGAATGATGCTTCGGAAGTATTGGCTGTGATCTTTGACTGTCTTCATCGCTCATTTGCTCAAAGCTCAAGCGTATCTGACACGGAATCTGCTGAGAGCAACTGCACGGGTTCATGGGACTGTGCCAACCGCACATGTATTGCCCACTCGCTGTTTGGAATGGATATTTTTGAGCAACTGAATTGCTACAGCTGTGGACTGGAGTCCAGGCATATGAAGTACACTTCTTTTTTCCACAACATCAATGCTAGTGCCCTACGCACCATGAAGGTATCATAGTATAGTGTTCTTTAAACGAGATTTCTCATAATTTACACTCGGTTTTGCCCCGATTTATGCCTAATAGGTTACATCCGCTGAGAATGCATATGACGAGCTTCTAAGTCTTGTTGAGAAGAACCATCAAGTAGCCTGTGATCCTGAAGCTGGTGGGTGTGGGAAGCCTAACCATATACATCATATTCTCACCAGTCCACCACATGTGTTTACTACAGGTAATTGTTTTTAAGGATGCAAATCTTTTTTTTTTTTTTTTTTTTTTTTTTGGGGTAAATTTTTTTTTTTTANATCTTTTTATATCAACACTCTTAGCAATATTGGGGTTTGCAGTTTTAGGGTGGCAAAACACATGTGAAACTGTAGAAGACATAGCAGCAACACTTGCAACCTTGAATACCGAGATAGACATCAGCGTAATGTATCGTGGTCTGGACCCTAAGTGCACATATAGCTTAGTTTCTGTGGTACGCAATTCTTCTTCTTCCCTTGGACATTACCGAACTTGCAGACGATTCTTCGTGTGTTTCCTGGTTTGCTTTCACCTTAAAAACCTTCTTACCTTTCGTAAACTTAAGTTTTTTTTTTTTTTTTTTTTTGCAACTACAGGTTTGTTATTATGGACAGCATTATCATTGCTTTGCATGTAGTCATGAACACGATCAATGGATCATGTACGATGACAAAACCGTCAAGGTAAAAGACCATTTGCAATACAACTCACTTCGGAAGCAGACAAACTCTTCTGAAACCATTTTTTATGTAATAAAAACTTTCAGGTGGTCGGTAGCTGGAGCGATGTACTCTCTATGTGTGAAAGAGGACACCTGCAACCACAGGTTCTTCTCTACGAGAAACGTTAAAAATCAAATATAAAGAAGAAAACAGAACAGAGTAGAGCTCTGTTGCTACAGTCAGTTTAGGATCTCTCCCTAGTACATACTGCAAAGGAAGCAAGTACTTTTTTTTGACATTAGAGTGAAAACTCGAGAGGAAGGAATGTGATTTACTTATCAGTGGTTCTAAGAGGATGGAGAAGAAGATTTTCTTAAGGTTAAGCTTGTCAGTGGAAGATTTCATATATTTAGGTTAAATCATTGTCACATTGAGTATTATATATTCCATTCATATAAATACACTCTTCATTTGCGTCGGTCAGCACAACTGATCACATTTTCGTATAAAGAATTACATATATGTCTATAATATTATTTAGGAGTCAAATATAACCTTGAAATCATTAAGAAATGATATTATATGACTAATTTTTAGCTGGGTTGGACATGGACCCATTTTTTATTTTATTAATATTAGTTTATATTATATGTATGCAGTGATAATTTTAACTTTATTTGTGAAATATTTTAATAAAATATTTAGTTTGGAGTTATGTATATATAAACATAACTTTAAATAATTTAGAGCCTAAATCTAATAAAAAGGTTAAATGATTTTAGTAATTATTTTAAAAATTCGTTAGAGTTTATAGTTTTTTATAATAGAATCGATTTAAATAATCTGCCCAATGTTTTTTTATTTGATATAGTTTTATTTTTTTAATATTGAAAATATATTTTTAGTATGGAGATATATACTTATTTATAAAATTTATTTATGTCACATGATTGCATAATTAGTTAATGTGAAATTTTTTCACAAATATTTTATAATAAAACAATTTTCGGTAAGATAGAAATAAAATCAAAGAACAGAATAACATAATGAAAATGTGATATCTTTTCAAACATCTAATTATATATTTATGCGATCTAATCAAAATTAAAAATTTAAATATTTTTTTCTCGCATGCATTTCAACATTTAAAACCTATTTGTTTATTAATATGATTAATTCTTGTTTTTCTTTTACTTTCTTAAGTGATGTGATACTTTTTTAAAATTTTATTGATTATTTTTTATTTGTTTTTAAAAAAAATATTTTAAGCAAATGTAATATATTAAATAAGTGTCGTTAGTTTAGTGGTTAAACGTTTGACAGCACTGTTAACAGGTCCGAACTTCAAGTTCCAATAAGAGCATTTGCTCTTCTCATTTATGAGAGTTTAGGTTAGTGAGCTGACCCATTCGTGACCTAAAAATTTGACAAAAAATATAATATATTAAAAAGAAAAGTTTAAAGGAATATTGATCCCCTAAGGCACTTTTAGTAAACTATTTAGCAAATAAAACACCAACAAAATATGATGCACTTTTCCTAGGTGTTTTTACTAAAATACCCCTAAATCAATTTAACTAATACTAAATCACTCATTTTTTCTTTTTGCCTCTCATCTCTCGCCTCTCTCATTCTCTCTATCTCCATCTCTATCTCTTTCTCTCATCTCTATCCTCTCATCTCTATCTTTCTTTCTCTTCTATTTGCCTTTAACTTTTTCTTTGAAAATTATTTGAAAAAGTAGATTTCAGATCCGTTTTGCAAAAAGAGAAAGAGATTTGGTGGTCTTTTTGCCTTCGTAAGATCAGCGGTGGAGTTTAACAATGGCTACGCCGGCGACCAACATGCAAAAATTGTAAGTGATGAAGACGTCGTCTCTCTTTTTTTCTCTCTTTCTTTTCTCTTTTTTTCGTTGTAAGAGAAATCTGTCAAAAACTAGGGTTTCATCTACCCATTTGTAAGAGAAATCTGCTAGAAACTAAGGTTTCATCTACCCCTTTTGTGTTTTTTTAGTTTAGGACCAGGTAGATCTAACGCATGTTCGATGTTTCGTGGTTATTCGGGATTGTTCGGTTTCGTCTATCCCTATTTCCGTTTCTTCAGTTTTGAATCAGGTAGATCTAACGCATGTTCAATTTTTTGTGGTTATTCGGGATTGTTCGGATTCGTCTACCCCTTTTTGTGTTTTTTCAGTTCACAGTTCAGTGTTTCGTGGTTAGTCGGGATTGTTCGGTTTTCGTCTATCCCTTTTTGTGTTTTTTCAGTTTTGCACCTGGTAGAGATCTAACACATGTTTGATGTTTTGTGGTTATTCGGGATTGTTCGGTTTCGTTTACCCCTTCTTTGTTTTTCAGTTTAGATTTCGACTGTTCGCTGTTTTGTGGTTCATTAGGAGTGTTCGGTTTTGGTAATTTTGGAATACGCGACATGGCGAAAAACAAAGCTTCTTTCAAGCAGAAAACAATATATATATGCATTTATGTGAGAAAAAAACAAAAAATATATGTATTTGTAAAAGAGGGTAGTTTAGTCACTTATATTGCAAAAACATACTTTTTGATATAAGAAGTGTCTCATTTCTTCAAAGTGTCATTTCTTCTAATTTCTTTACAAAATGTGCCTTACTTGCTAAAAAAACTCAAGTTTAAATTATTCTTAGTACAATATTTTTAAAAATCGAAATGATAAATATATATATATATATAATTAATCCAATCGAATTTAAATATTTAAATATATTTTATTTTTCATATAAATCTAAATATTAAAATTATTATAATCTAATTGTTTAGTCCAACAAATAAATTATATACAAAAATGAATAATTTGGATGTTGAATAAACAAGCTTCTAACTTGGCATTCAACAATCAAAATATATTTGCTTATCTATAGTAATGATTCATGTTTTTCTTTTACTTCTTTATGTGATTTGAGACTTTTTAAATATATTA
Organism: Biscutella laevigata subsp. laevigata; assembly: GCA_900406315.1. Lineage (NCBI taxonomy): Eukaryota > Viridiplantae > Streptophyta > Magnoliopsida > Brassicales > Brassicaceae > Biscutella > Biscutella laevigata. Next base: position 16,473 of record OVAU01000989.1, read on the forward strand.
TTATTGAATATTTTATATTCATTTAAATAAATCTATTTTAACTCAATAAAATATACTAAAAGGAATAAGTTTAAATGATTCCAAGTATAATATTTTAAGAAATCCAATTTCTATATTTAATAAATGTAATCAAATATAGTTATTTTTTTTCCTTTTCATTTAAATCTAAATATTTAAATTATTATAATCTAATTGTTTTGCCCAACAAAAAAATCTAATAAAAAGGACAAATTATATTCTAAGACACTATTCTCAAACTAA
>OVAU01000990.1:0-16717 GCA_900406315.1 Biscutella laevigata subsp. laevigata
ACAATAACTAATATGGAAGTTGACGTTCTCCTGCAATCTCTGTGGTGATATTGTCTCTAAGAGTCTCCATCTCTCTGGTGATATTGTATCAAATGAAAAAGGACTAGTAACTTAGGACTAGTAACTTGTGTTGCTTGATGATCACTGCAGCAGCTACCACAAATTCACAATAAGGTTACTGTAATATATTTATTAGACTAGTAACTTGAAATAATAAAACTAATTTAGGTCCTAGTGACGTATATAAAAGAAGTGAATTAGACTGTAAAAGGACTAGTGACGTAAAGTTAAGTCAATTAGCTGAAATAATCACACATGAACTTTAGGACAATTAGCTGAAATAATCACACATGAACTTTCACATTCTTAACATGGTCTATTCATTTTTTGTCTACTAATATAAAGACATACATATGATCATGTAGTTGAGAGTAAAGAAGCAGATATTAAAGATTACCTTATACTGAGGATGAATATGATAACTCCAAAGTAATCACCTATTTAAAAAGCACAAACATAATATACTTTCAGTACCGTACATAAACCAAAGAACATATAAAAGGAAGATTCTTTCATCTGATTTAAACAAGTTCCCTTCAAGAATTACACACATGAGAACAATGATGAAAGGCCAAAACAGTAATAAAACTATTCTTCAACAGCAATTAAACGCATAAACCATTCTAACGATAAGCAGTTGTTACTCTTTGTATTGCCCAAGGAAACAGAGGCTTCTCCATGTGAATTGCAGGTACTTACTAAGGGCCAAACAAGGAAACCTTCAGGTCTAGGGTAGTCAAAATCGTTGCAATTTCCAAGAGTGATTAACAAAAGTAACTACCAACAAAATCCTAATGGTACCATACTCACTACTACTGGATTAAGAAAGAAACCACATACAAGCCAAAATTGACAGAAACCTCTAATCTTCTCGCAATTTAGTTGGGTTGTAATAAATACGTAGCATGTATCTAATCACCTATACTTCGATTACATGTCGATACACAACTAAAAATGAGTTGAAAGAAGCAGAAATTTCATATATTAGGGAACTAACAGATGACCTTGAAGCAGAAATTTCATATATTAGGGAATCAAATCACAGGAGCACCATAATCAAAACGTAAACCAAAGAACAAAAAAAAACAGTGTGGAGCTAGCTAACCTTGAAGCTGACGGTCGAGGAAGAAGCTTACACGGCGGGAGGGGAGCTAGCTAATGGTGTGGGAGAAACTCGCCGACGGTGTGGGAGAGGCTCGCCGCCGGTGGTGGAAGAGCTCGCCGAAGGTGGGATCGCCGATTGAGAAGAGTGTGTATCGCCGATTGAGAAGAGTCACGACGCAGAGACAGAGAATTGAAACACAAATGAAATTTTTAGGGTTTGAATCAGGGTATTTTAGTCTTTTACAAAATGAGATGCAAAATTAGTATCCAGATTCTATTTATTTCAGCATCTGAAATATCTGGAATTTATAGATGCTAGGCCATTTGCATCTGATTTCAATATCCATATATAAAATTTAAATGGGCCAAACAAACAGTAATCCAAGCATTTGACATCCAGAAATTGTATTGGTTATGGAAACGAACAGGCCCTAAATGAGCCTCTGATAACAATTGTAAAAATTTGAGATTTCTGAGATTAAATTAACCTACAATGTCACTGAATTTAAAATTTCAAACCAGAATCTAATGTCACTCTGTTCTTTGTCGTTTTGCTTTTATTTCTCTCATCCAGTCCTTGCATTCCTCTGCAGAGCCGCTGGGATAAGCTAGATGCCATGTTAGCAGTTTTTGTTGCTGCCAAACAGAACAAACGGCATTACGAAAATGAGACAAGCGAGACATTCATAAAGCCACATTGGAAAGCAGGAGATACTAGATGTTTTATGAAGGTGATTTGCATGGTTTTGCAGGAACTATTCTTTTTTCTTTTGCAGGAAGCCAGGAACTATTCACAAGCTAAAGAAACAGAGGCATAAACAAGCATTTCGCCAGAATATCTAGGGGAAGCGTTTTTTCTTCTATGGTTTTGTCACACGTATCTAGGACGAGGTTCTGAATCTAATAAATTGAGGACTTGGGATTTTCAATAAAATGTAATGAAGCCTTACCCATTCACGGATGAGGGATCCTCCACTAAGCTCTGCAATTTCCATGATCTCTCTGCCATTTACCAGAGGCTTTACATTCCAGACGTTATCAAGCCCTGTAATTTTAAGCAAGAAACACCATTACATACATAGAATGATCCCCATGCATATTGAAAGATGTAGCTTTAATTATGGAATAATGAGCTTTCTCGGGATGGCCCAGATACACAGAAACCCGGGAAGTCTTGGTAACAAGTCAAAGCAACAGTTCATTAAGCACTACTAAAGCTTACCCAGTTCCTGAATGGTTTCCTCAATTGTTAGATAAATTTCCCGCATCTTTTCTATTTGGAAGTCTAGGTGCCCAATTTCTTGATCTTTGTTCATTCCATCAACCATAGACAACAACAAAGATGTTAAGAGCGCAACACGCCAGAAGTCTTTGATATCTCTAAGTAGAAACCCTGAAATATTAATAAAACAAGCCATTTTTGTTATATACAATGGTTGGAAATATTGTGTTCATTACACCACAAGTTATATTAAACTCAGTTGTTTGACGAATTATCTATGACATCGATTAACTAGAATATATTAGTGAATGTTCTCCGTGCGTTTTTAAGCGGGCGTAATACAATACCATGAAGGCTATACATAGGATTACCTGTGAGTACTCTTAATTTTGAAGTTGCTGGGACATCTGGATCATTAAAAAATATGGAATTCCAGTGCTCAAGAACATCAGTGGCCCAATCAAGCTTGTCCAGTTGTACGTCATTCTTCAACTGAAGAGGACGAATCAATGATAGGAATCTCTCCGTGGTACGATGTATATTCATAACCTGGCAAACATGAATTTCGTTATCATGAAAGTAAAAAGTCCGTTAAGCCGTTTAGCAGTCGGACTTAAAAGGCATGGTAATCCAAGATACACAAGTACCTTGAGCACGACCACACAGACAATCTAATGCGAAACACAAGTAAAGACGCTGGTCACTATGTTAAATGGTTTTTTAATAATTACCAAAAAACACAAGTATCGCCCAGTATTTACTGCAACTAAGGCTTAAGATACTCACTGTTTCAGCGTCACTGGTCTTCCGCTTCATAGAGAATTTGAAAATGTAGTTGACAATGGGAACCTGAAAAAAGTGCTCAAGACAACCAAACTCAGATTTATTTAACCCCAGAAATCGATGACAAGAGTTCGATAAGAAAAGGAACTACAGTACCGATTTGCCTTTATTGTCTTTGTAAATGGTTTTTCTATAGGGGAGAAACAGAGCAGCATACAGAGCAAGCCTTTTTTGTTCACCCTAAAACCAGAGGATAAGGCAAAAATAAAAATCTAACTGAATAGATAAAGAAAGGGAACTTAATCTTTAGCAATTAAACAAGAACCTATCACGCCAGACTAATAACTCACACTGAACTTTCCTAGCCCAGGCGTTTGAATCAGGTTACACATAGCTTCCAAGTATGCTTTGCAGAGGCTACAACAACAGACATGTAAATGATTTTTGCAAAATTTGTTATACTTCGGACTGTTTAAGATTAGAAATGAGGTAAACCTGTCACAATTCTCTGATAGTGCAGGCTCAGATGAAGAGGGAAAGGCAAAGACAACACTAAATAGTTTAAAATCAGAAAGATAAGTAACTGCAGAAATAGGTCCATTGCCAGATATCATTAAATCGATCTGCACCAAGAAATAAAGTTGTGTCATGGCAAAACCTAAAGTGAGAGGTTGCCAGAAAAATCAGCAAGCAGGAAGTCAGATTATACATACTTCATTCCCGATCCGCTCTCTGCTAATTTTTTCTCCAAGAGCTACCCTTACTTCCTCACTTGAAGCAGCTTGTTTTAGTTCCTCATCCAGTGTAAAACCAAACCTTGCACCTTTATGCCAATTGATTAGCTCAAATGAGGATCTGAGATGGGAAATGTGTTGACATAGAATGAAAAAAAAAAAACACTAGTACCAAAGCGAATAGCCCGAAGAACTCGCAGAGGATCATCAAGAAACGTAGCCTTGGCAGGCAATGGAGTAACAATTCTTCCAGATTTGAGGTCATCAATGCCTGAGATTTAATCAGTTTCTTCTAAGCTATTATTTTGAACATCACAGGAAATGAATGCTGCCAACACTAGGATGTACTAACCTCTTTCTGTGAGATCTTCTACTGAGCCGGTGTTAATGTTGTAGAATAAGCTGTCAAATTTAAAAAACAAAAAAATGTCACAATTTGCATTCAATGATATGGGTATGATGATTATACTACTTGTTCTTGAGGAAGATGAGAGTACCTATTAATGGTTAAGTCTCTCCTGTAAGCATCCTCTTTTGCGGTGCCAAATTTCTGTAATCAAGCAGAGAAATAAGTAATTAATACTAAGCAGCCAATGCACAAAATTCCTCTCCATTGCAACCTTGGATAACTAAATGACTTTGACGTTCGGGATAGGTTGTGTTATTCATCTTTAGCAGATAAATACCTCCAATCACATAAGACAATTCAATTGGAGTAGTACCATTGTAGGAATCCGGCTATTTTCTGTGTATTCTTCACATCTCAAATTTACAAAGTCTATCCATTGGTCATAAAGGCGCATCCTTGCTGTCTCCAAGTGTTTGGATTGGTCAGGATTCCTGAAAAGGCCAACAATATAAACTAGTTAACATCAAGAACTATAGGGTATCGAAATTAGATTTAGCAGGGACAGCTTGGATTTACAAGCTAAAATGAAGCTTCTGAAAGTTCAAGACCTTTCGATAATGGTGTCGCCTTGTACTTCCTCGTCTCTAGAAGACAAATATTCTTTGACCTTATCGAGGAATGCACTTCCCGACATATTGTCGATTGCTATGTCAATGTCATCACTTTCTTTTCCCAGAAGCTGAAAACAAAAGATAGTATTAACACTCAGACAGAGAAATCTCCAGTTTAATGGAAGTATGATAGGTACTTCAATAGCTAATTACACAAACGCAGCCAAAAATCTAAGAATCTTGTCATATCCTCTGAACTTATCGATCGCTGTCAGGTGACGGAGATTACCTTATCGCGTACCCAGCCACCGGCGACACGTAGCTGCGTGTCGAGTTTGCAATGGCTGAGAGTACCCAGAAGCCGGTCGAAAATTTCCCGCTCTTTCTCAGTGAGGTCAATGCTCTCTTTCAACACGACTGAAGTAATCGATTGCTTCTCCTCTCCTCCAACAGTAGACATCGCCGTCGTCGTCGCGGAGAGCCAATAACAAGAACAAAGACTCGGACAAACCCCGGAAACCGAAAAAATCGATGAAGTACGAAACGTGACGGTTGGCAAACGATTAGGGAAACGGCAGCGAGAACGGGGAATAAAAAGCAGAGGTCTTTGCAGATTTATTATAGTGTTGATGGGAAGAGATAGTCTCATGGTTTTTACCGGCTCGTTGATGGCGGGTTTTGTTCTGCGGCGATTTACGGCCGCGCCTGAACCGGAGGAGTGTATGGGCCCAGGTCGTATCCATAGAAGTCAAAACGATTACAAAGCCTAATAAAGGCCCAATTGTTTTACACTGTTTTGACATATCGTTTAAGACTTCACGTTAAATCTACGAATGTAAAAGTCTTTACATAGATTTACAAGCATCCATTAGAACTTGGATACAAATTTTTTATGTCAGAAAAACAAAGACAAACACACCTAAATTTTCGATTGTGTGTAATCGTAATTTTATTTGGTTTTGTTAACTACAACATTTGGGTCATTAATATATGAAATCCACGAAAAAAAAACAGATTTTTTCCACAAAGATTGTAAATCGTCCACGTGAACCGCATGCACCACCAAACTCCAACAGTGGTACTATTACCAAATTGACGAATATATTTGATGAAAATAGTTACATATCAACTTGCGATAGAAAGGTATAGTCAACTATTTAAGTCACCCATCATCAACAACTATAATTGTTATTCAAGATTGCTTAAACACTTTTTTACTCTATCGGTTGGTGAAATCATTAGTATACTGCAGGCTAATTATTTTTCTTAAAACGATTTTCTACATCAGAACACTTTTAGTGGTCTATGCAACACGTAATTACGTGGATTCATAGTAGCCAAAAGTTTTTATTAATGACCAACAAGTCCAACATAAACACACCCAATTGTTAAAAAAATATATATACACACGTGACAATGAGAAAAAAAATGTACAAAGTGGTAATTTCTGCATGCAACTACTTGAGCCTATCGACCCGTCGAAAAGACCAATGGCCCAATCGACACCACTTAAAGCCAGCGAAGATGTCAGACCAAAACGATGTCGCTTGTGCACCACGCTCCAATAGACTTCTCTCATCGACAATCGTATCTCTTTCTCTCTCCACCATTACCAGAGTCAAAGAGAGAGAGAGAAAAAATGAGAGACTTTCCACATTTGTCGTTTCTCTTCCTCTATATATATCACACTTCTTCCTCACGTTCTCCTTTTTTCCTTCTCTTCTCTCTCACACGCACATTAATCCGCAGATTACCTGTCCCTCCGTCTTAACAAGGTCCGTTTATCCTTTCTCTCTCAGATCTGAGCTTCGTATGTTTTCTCTGCATTTTCTATATTTTCTTCATTTGTAAAATTAATGATCTCAACAACTTCACGATTATTTTTACATCCCTATGAAGTAAGAACATTATTAACGAAGATTACTGATAGTCATTACGTTTTTCAGATAAGGCTTCATCTTAATATTTCCGTTACTTTGTTTTTTTGCGTTGATGGTCAGGAATTATTTCCAATAAAACGTTATAATTAATTCACCTGCTGTTTATATTAATATATATCCGTAATTCCAGATCTATACCGTAAAAAAAGTTACCACATGGAGAATCTTCGAGGAGTAAACTCACAAAGCTCTTTATCCGAACTGGACGACTTGGCTCGGCTACTTGATCGACCGAGGCTAAACACCGAACGGAAACGTTCGTTTGACGAGAAGTCTTTCAGTGAAATGGGCATATTCGACAGCGTCAATTCTCCTGGCCCCTCGGGATGGGATACTCCAGCATCGTCCGCAAGAAACTCATTTGAGCCTCATCCAATGGTTGCAGAGGCTTGGGATGCGTTACGGCGATCTCTGGTTTACTTTCGTGGCCAACCTGTTGGTACTATTGCTGCTTACGACCATGCTTCTGAAGAAGTCTTGAACTATGACCAGGTTTGTTCTGTTGTTTTCTTAACATAAATCAATATCATGTTCTGTTTTTTTTTAAATGATTCTTTGTTGTTTAGGTTTTCGTACGAGATTTTGTTCCAAGTGCACTAGCTTTCCTAATGAACGGAGAGCCAGAAATAGTCAAGAACTTCCTCCTCAAGACAATACAAATCCAAGGAAGGGAGAAAAGAATCGACAGGTTCAAGCTCGGCGAAGGTGCAATGCCCGCTAGCTTCAAGGTCCTTCATGACCCAATCAAGAAAACCGACACTGTCATTGCTGATTTTGGAGAGAGCGCGATTGGAAGAGTAGCTCCGGTTGATTCAGGTTTCTGGTGGATCATTCTCCTTAGAGCCTACACCAAATCAACTGGAGATCATTCTTTAGCTGAAACACCCGAGTGTCAAAAGGGTATGAGACTCATTCTCTCTCTCTGTCTCTCCGAAGGCTTCGATACTTTCCCGACATTGCTTTGCGCTGATGGCTGCTCCATGGTCGATCGAAGAATGGTAATAACAATTCTCTCTGTTTCTTCTCTCTATATCCGATTAGTGCTAAAATGCGGTTTGGTTTAGAGGGTTCAACTTGTTGTATGTCGGTTTGGTTGGTTTGGGTTGGTTCGGTTTGTATACTGAATTAGTGTCTCACGTGACAATCTTGCGCAGGGGGTTTATGGGTACCCAATAGAAATACAAGCTCTGTTTTTCATGGCTCTCCGATCAGCAATGTCGATGCTAAAACACGACGCAGAAGGGAAAGCGTTCGTGGAGAGAATAGTGAAGAGGCTACACGCGCTTAGCTTCCACATGAGAAGTTATTTCTGGCTCGATTTTCAACAGCTCAACGACATTTACCGTTACAAGACAGAGGAGTATTCACACACAGCAGTCAACAAGTTTAACGTCATCCCTGACTCGATCCCTGAGTGGGTCTTCGATTTCATGCCTCTACGTGGCGGTTACTTCATAGGAAACGTTAGTCCAGCTCGTATGGATTTCAGGTGGTTCGCTCTTGGCAACTGTGTAGCCATTCTTGCTTCTTTAGCCACCCCTGAGCAGTCGGCTGCGATCATGGACTTAATTGAGGAACGGTGGGAAGAGCTGGTCGGAGAGATGCCGGTTAAGATTTGTCATCCGGCGATTGAGAGCCATGAGTGGAGGATTGTTACTGGTTGCGACCCTAAGAATACTCGGTGGAGTTACCACAACGGAGGATCTTGGCCAGGTAAATTTTCTTTTCTTTTCTTCTTGAATTGTTTATCAATATTTTTTAAGTCAAGATTTTTATAGGGATCTAAAGTTATAGTTGTTGTTGAATCATTATATTCGTTTTGTCGGATCTTTTTTATGGTGGTCCACAAAATCAGTGCTTTTATGGCTTTTAACGGCGGCGTGTATAAAGACTGGACGGCCACAAATTGCTAGGCGGGCCATAGACCTAGCAGAAGCACGACTGTTAAAGGATGGTTGGCCGGAGTACTACGACGGCAAATCAGGAAGGTTCATTGGAAAACAGGCGAGGAAGTTTCAGACATGGTCCATTGCTGGTTACTTGGTAGCCAAGATGTTGTTGGAAGATCCTTCTCATCTTGGAATGATCTCATTGGAAGAAGACAAACAGACCAAACCTGTCATTAAGAGATCTTATTCTTGGACTAATTAATCTGTTGTCTAATTCTTTGAACAATTTTGGCTAAATTTTGTTTAGTTTCTATAGTTAATCTTTTTGTGTGTAGTGGCATATAATTGATAACCTTTTTGTAGACCATTTTATCTTCTTAGTTTTTGAATATCTTTCTCTTTAATCACTTTAGATTAGGAACCAACAACACTTTGGCATTGCTATCCCCCAAAATAGCGTACTTGTTTAGTGTTTCTCTGTTTGCTTTGCTCACAAGAAGCTACATCAATCTTGACCTAGTAGTTACTTATTTGCCATTGAAAACAAGACTTTACTTGGTACCAAGATGTTGCAATCACATCTCATGAACTATGGCCGCTTTGAGACCAGCTCTCTCACGCTGTTTCTGACTTCATCCGTTAAACTGCATCCTGCTCTTACGATCAACACAACAGAGGGATGCACCATTAGGGCTCTGCTCAAGTTTTGGCAAGCGTCAAGAGACTCAGCAATGTAAAGCACTCTCTTTGAATTCCCGCAGTTGAGTTGAATGATGGAAATATGTATACATTCAGATAGAGATCATAAACCTTAAGTAAATAGATCTATAACAAGTATTGATTCTTTCATGAGATGCAATAGTAACCTAGAATCGGTTATTATTGGATGTAATCATCTATGCGTTACAGAAAAGGATTAGTGCTAACTGTGAACTCGAACTCATACCTCAAAAGACAAAAAATATATAATGCTTAATATATGATCAACCTACACTCACTGAGTACAATCCGAACTGAAGACAAAGTTATGAATATATATCCATATATTATAGTAAACATTTAAAATTTGTTATTTCATTTTTATAAAAAAATATAATTTAACAGTTAAAATTATTCTTTTCTCAAAATATAATAATCATACTTTTTCGATGACATCAACACTTTTACAAAAAAAAAGAAGCAAAATTAAATTTATAATTGTGTTTATTCTATATTAAAAATTTAATATTTTTTGAAGAAAAAATAATCAAATTCACTGTAACAAATATCAACAATTTTATTAGGAAATGGCCCAAATGGTTGGCTAGTTGAAGTTATGACGAAGGACGTTTAACATATCATAATAGCCCATCAAGATTTGAGATGAAGTAAAACGTTTTGTATTTTATAAAATAGCTATAACATAGTTTAATAACATATAAGTCCTGTGAGGGCTAGACAAATAAAAGAAGAAAAACTATTTTTTTAAAAAAGATGTAATAATTGAAAAAATAATAGCATGGAGGAATGGACCCATTGAGATAGATATATATGAACAAAGAAGAGAGATTATGAGCCATTCAATGGAATAAGGTGATGACCCCATCCTTATTTAATTTTAGTCTGCCTATGGTTTCGTCTGATTCGTTACTATTCAGTCTCGTGACCCAACTTTATCCAATCATTTCTTCCGATATATTTCTCTATCCCAAATAGGTAGCTTCACAAATCTCAATTTCATTTAATAAAATTCAAAGATCTCCAACTGGTTTTTAATGAATAAAAACTTTAACTTCTGCAAATTGTATAACAAAATCTCCAATAACCTCGATAAACATAAATACTTCAAAATCTCAAATTATATCAATTAACATATATACACGTATAAATAGGTGTAAGATGTTTATGTTCATAGTCCGAAATCTTGTGGTTGAATAGTTTGAGGATGGACAAGGGACGTTATCACATTCTGAGTTTGATTCACTTGTTACATAAAGATAAGTCATATTTGTTCCAGACATCTAAGAGATTTTCACATTGTTTTCTTTTATCACAAACTTAATCAGATTTTATGGCTTATTGACTCCAACAAAACTTAGGATTTATAGTGTTTGTATTAAACAATTGAATTGGATTTATTCGAGTTATATAAAAAGAAAAAGTTTACGTATATATAAAATAGAGAGAGATATACACAAGAAAGCATTGCTGGCCCAAGATCATGCGATTCAATCTTTGCTAACTCCATGTGCAATATCATCACTTTTCTACTCTTAACTCGTACTATCACTAATATATAATTCGCCATTTTTTTTATTATACTCGAGATTTATATATAAAACATATTTTATCATTAATTATTATCCTTTTTTTTCATTATTCATTGATCATAGATTCGGTTACCTACCACCCAACATCTCACATGTTGTTTTTATCTATCTTTTACCCCAATCTCACCTGCCTATATTCTAGACTTTAGCATCGCTTCTAGTTGTATTCTTTTTCATATTAAGGCTACCAAAATATACAAAAATCGTTTTAGTAATTGTTTTGGTATAAAATTGCTGAAATGAGATAAAGTATGATTTGTAATATAATGAAATATCTTAGATGGTACTATAAGAAATTGTATCAAATTTATCGCATATGATATCACATAGTATGATTTAAGGCCATCAATGGATGAAAGGAAAAAGGAAGAGTTCGTCGTCTAGATCATGCATGCACATGATAAGTTGGTATTTTATATCTGTAAAAAGAAACCAAACATACTTATTGTTATTTTAACCAGCTTTTAGGTGAGATTCTACCTAAAAGAACCTAAACTTCGTTATCATAATTATAGTATATCATTTCATTTATTAAAAATTAAAGAAACCACATGCCCGAACCAGATTGGAGTTGGCACTTGGCACGTTACCAGATGTCCATAGTCCACTCTAAAAAGCTTAAGATAATGGTCATGATATGATTATACGTTTAATATTAATTTATAATCATAACATCAACTATACAATTACTCAATTCTTTAAAAAAACGATAACGTGCTTCTTGTTAAAGCTTAATGTGTAAATTTCGATTTTTTATTGCTGACTAAGGATCCATTAATGTGTTGATATATTCATTACGTAAACAAAGATCTTAGTTAGTTTTTAAAAGAAAAACCCTCGAAACTTATTTTGCCAATCGTCATTCTTTGAATTTAAGCTATTACTTAATTATGTCATTACTTATTATGTCATTACTTATTATGTTATTACTTATGATGTTACATGCTACACTTGTCATTCCTTGATTTTTTCTATGAAAAACGAAACCAGAGACGAAGTAAAAGACGACGTTGACTTTAATCTTTCGTTTGTTTTAAAATGAGACGATATGCAAAAGGCAAAACACAAAACCACCTAAAAAGTACTTGATAGTTCTGTGTAAGTGGGGGGTGGTTTGTTAAAATCACAAAATTGAGGGAAATAAATGCGAATAGCAGAAGATTAGGGAAAAACTGGAAAAGGTACATTCTAAAAGGGATTGCACCAAACCAAACAGTTAGGTATGTTTTTGCGTCTGCATCAAGGACTTCGTAATCGCACATCATCTGCTCCTGTGACTGAGCAGACACGTTTCATGTCAATCTAATTAGTATTAGGTTAACAAATTTACGTTAAATTAATCGGTTGAATTAGCTATTGCATTGCTTTACCTGAATAATTAACATGTCAAGTTCATATTAATATCATGATATATGGTTCTTCCTAGATTTGATTAAATCTCAAAACATATCACAATTCTGTTTTTATATTGATTTTTTTTTTAGTTTTTTTAATAAATCAAATACACAGTAAATAAAAAAACAATTGAGTTTTTTTTCGACTTGGACGGTTAAAAATAATTTGAAACATCTCTAGTATTTGCTAATTGCCATCAGAACATTTTTAGTTATACTATTTTGTTGCTTAATACATTACAGAAACAGACAAAATAATACAATTAATAATATATAAAAAGATTCCTATAGAATTCCGGACTGATCCCTAATGGTTCTAACATCGGAAATCCGACAATTCCGACACGACTCGTTATGAAACCCTATCCGACAACATAAACACACTGCAGCCTCTGTCCCCAACAACTCCGATCCCCACCGTAGAGCCGACTCGGCTGTGTCTTGATTCGTCTTCCTAGTAGACTCGTAGCGATAACTTGTCACAGCTGGTCCAACGGAGAGCTCCAAGTTGAGTACGTACTCTTTCGTCTGAATATCTTTCTCCGACGTCGTTCCGCTGCTCGTATTGTAAACCTCTTCTTTTACCAACGGTTCCGGTTTAACTTTCCGTTGTTGATCCGGTCCGGAGAAATTGAATTGTACAGACTCTACGATACCGGTTTGGAGAGACGATGTCGTTTTGGAGGAAGGCAGTGCAGATTCGGTGATCAGACGGTGAGTATTTGGATCGATCCCACGGCTGAGAAGCTTCCTCTTGATGTGAGTGTTCCAATAGTTCTTGATCTCATTATCTGTTCTACCTGGTAATCTTCCAGCAATCAATGACCATCTGCAATTCAATTTCCCAAAATTTCAGATCAAAATAACTAAATATCAGTCGTGATTATTCTTCATCCTATCTTAGGACCAATGAGAGAGAGAGAGAGAGGAGACTGACTTGTTACCGAGCAAGCTATGGAGCTTAACGATGAGTTCATCTTCTTCCTCAGTGAAATTACCTCTCTTAAGATCTGGTCTAAGATAATTCATCCATCTCAATCTACAACTTTTACCACATCTCTGTAATCCAGCGGATCGAGGTAGAGATCGCCAGCAACCTTCACCGTGTTTACGGATGTAATCAACGAGAAGCTGATCTTCTTCTTTAGTCCAAGCTCCTTTGTTCATGTGAGCTTTCTCACAGCAAGGTGATCTTCCCATCTCTATCTCTCTAATTAATAGCCTCCTTTTACGATCTCTATATTTGTATATACGTATTTACTTTGTTTAGAAGAAGAGGAGTTTTGTGTATGTCTTAGTTTTTCGTAGGAAGAGAGTTCGTTCCTGTGGGATGTCTCGTTGTGAATGTTCTTTATAACAACAACTACCAAACATTATTTTAATACTAGGTTAAATTGATCTACAAATGACGTGTGGTGATTTATTTATTTTTATGTTATAAAAATGCATAAGAATATTGTAACAGTCAGAACAAATTGATTGTATACTCACAGGAGGAACGTGGAGGTTTCCTAACTTTTTTTTTCTTCTCTTTCTAAAATTCTGTTCTATATATTCAGATGTAGATCGTACAGTTTAGTTATATTGACTTTTCGGCTAACATCATTACTAAATTCGTAATACAAATCTTACTATTTCACAAGAAATTATATGAAATTACAATTTTGTATAAACATTTATTATTGCATCATTCTAAGAAAAAGGAAAAGAGAGTAAATTTGGAAGGTACAAACACTAAAGAAAGAAACAAACGAAAGTGTAATGGGCATGAACTCCATTTCTATATGCCTGTAATCTAATTAAACTAAAGAAAGAAGGAAGAAACTTGAAGAAAGGGTTGTGACTAGAGATGAGTTTGTTTACTAGGTCTATGTAATAAAAAATAATTCTTTTTAAGAACTCTATATTAAGAATCCTTGATGGAGAAGATTTTTACAAAATTATATTTTGGGATTCTTAACTTCTATTTTTTATTAAATCTTAAAATTAAATTGTTAAGAACCTCATATTAGCAACTCATTGATGGAGTTGTTCTCATACTCCATCGGTTGTGGTGGTGTTGTGTTTGACACCGACTCATATGTTCGAGTCTTATCACCTGCGTGTGAATTAATCTGGAAGTGAAATCTTTGATGTGGTCCACATGGTGTAAAAAAAAAAAAATCTCGAAGGAAGTAGGTAGATAGATTGGGAAGATGAGTAGGTAGCTGTCTTTTTTTATCTCTTAATACTCAATTCACCTCTCTCTCCTCCAATCACTCATTGCACACGCTACTTCTCTTACATGTCTCCACGTGTCCCGATTTCAGTTTATCACATTCACTCTCTCTTTCCTTGTCTCCTTACAAAAAAAGTCATTAATATTCTGATTAGTTGGATAACTGAATTATTTGATTGGGCATGTGTATTATACTCATCTTTTCGATTGGTCTTCTACTGTTTGTGTTGTGTCCGTTAAGCCATTTTGGAATATCACGACCGTCCTGATGTTTTTAAAAAAAATCTAAGCAAGAATTGTTTTCTTTATTTAATTATATACTAAAAAATTTCCCGCATGATTTGTTTTCAAATTGTTAATTTAAATATTTGAAATCCAATAAATATCAATAAAATATTTTCTTTAAATTTACATAATTTTAGAAGATTGTAATTTTTCATTAAATAATATTATTATTGAATAATATTAACTTAAATAATATTATTATTTTATAAATATTAGCTGTTTATTTAAAAAAAAAATTCTATGTGAAATATATTTTTAATTTTACATGTAGATCAATCTATTTTAATATAATAGATTTAGTATTATAAAACTTAAATTTATTTTAATAAATGTAACTTCGTAAAAGTATTTGTGACATTCTTTTCTTTAGATCCAACTTAATTTTTAGATTAATGAAAATATTAATATGATCTACGTGAAAATATAGTTAGGATTAGTATTAGTTTAATTAAGAATATTTTGTAATTAGAATATTGTTAGATTTTTAAGAGAATATTTTGTTGTTGAGATATTGTTTGAAAACGATTTATTTTAAAAAGTTGTTACAATATTATTTGATTTTTTTAATCTAATATTAATCAGAATTGTATTTTTAATGTAAAAATATTGTTTAATTTTCAAAAATAAATATGGGTATAGTTTGTTACGAATTCAATTCATCATATATATTATATGATATATAATTTATTTAATTTATTTAATTTGCCTAGTCATTAATTGAAATGATTCATTATAACTTTTTAGGTAAATAAACTCTGTTTAATATAATAGATTGTTAATGTATTAACTTGGACATAAAATATACTAACTAATTATGAACTTTTATTTCTTATATAAAGTTTATTGAACAATCATTTCTAATATGTGAATAGAGATATAAGAGATATTTTATTTTGAAATTAATATTAATATATTGAGCAAAAAATAATATTAACATAGTGTTTGAAATTAATATGAATATATTAAATAAGATATAAGTATTTAAAATATTATCAAAATTAATATTAATGTAAAAATGAATTAATTTAATTAGGATTTATAAACTAAATTTTATTAAAATATAGTTTCTATTTATATTAAATTAATTTAAAGTCACCGTAAATATATATATATATATATATATATATTATAAAGTAATAGGATTTAATGGTTATTATACTTTTCGTTATTAAGTTTCTTAATTCCATGGAGATTATTATAATAGAAAAATATTTTTTAATCTTATATTTTTTTGTTTTTATTGGTATTTTTATTTAAAATATTTTTTTATAATACAATAAAATTTAGATTTTTGAATATTGTTTGATATAAAGCCAACTTATTAATAATAATTTTAATTAAATAATTATTATTTTAATTTTTTTTAATAATTTTTTGTTTGGAAATAAATTTGTTAGAAATTAATTAGATAAATCCAACATGTTTTTATTTATATTTTTATTTAATATCTTAGTGGGTTAGTTAGAGATATTTTAATTTACATTTAAAAATTAATTAAATTATGATAAATATAATAAATATGCATGAAAATTATTTTATTATTATCATTATTTAATTGAATTTTATTTAATACCTTAGTTTGTTGGTTAAAGATATTTTAATTAAATCATCCTACGAAATAATCCATTACTAGAATTGTACCCGCATTATATGCGGGGTGATTTTTTTTTAAATTATAATATTTTAATATTTTAATAGTATAGAGAACTATATTTTAAAAATTAAATGTGTGATTAATAGCTAATACTAAATAATTTTCTTTAAATTTATTTAAAATATTCATGGATCATGATTTTATCCGTTGTTAACTCGTGTGACC
>OVAU01000992.1:4831-16699 GCA_900406315.1 Biscutella laevigata subsp. laevigata
GAGAGAGAGAGAGAGAGACAAGAAAAATTAGTGTATACATAAGAGTATGAGTATCAATCCTCCATGGTCGTAATCGCCTAAATCGAAGCACAATCACTCCTGACAAATACACAATATACGACACGAGAAAAACACCATTTCGTGGATCTGTCGAAACAGAGATCGAACTACAGATACCAAACGTCAATAACGAGGTTTAGAGGTAGATTCTACACAGAAGAAATGCAAAAGATTATGAATTTTCAATTTAGAATTCCAGTTAACACAATCTCGAAAAAGAAATACTTTTCTAGCAAGAGAAAGGATTTTATAATACAGATTAATCAAACGAATTTCGATCTCAAAAGCTCGAACCAGGTTATAACGTGAATATCGCAATGTTACCTCCAGAGGAAGAGACATAAACTCATCAGAAGGATTTGCTTGCATCTCCTTAACCTCCTGCAAAATCCTCTTCACGGCCGGATTCTTCCGGTTATACCTCTCATCCGCCATCTTCTTCGCCGGAGAAAGAGGAAGTTTAAACGTAGATTCCGATGAGAGTGAGAAGAAAGAAAACAAAACAAATATATTCGAAAAACAGTTCCACGNACTAACAAATATATTCGAAAAACAGTTCCACGTCATCACTCTTTAACTAGAGAATATTAAAACGGTTCCACGTCATCACTCTTTAGTCATCTAAGAATCTAACGGTTCATAAATTACGGGGTTGATTTTAAAAGAATCGTAGCGAGTCTTGAATAAGTCTTGGGCCCAATTAAGCGTGCACGTTACAATGTTTAGAAAGTCAAAAGATGATGAATCTTTGAGACAAGGAAGGAAGAAGAAGCAACTTGTCTTCAATGGAAAAGCCGGTGAAGAGAGTAATGATTGACACGTGGATTGATAAGATCTACACGACATGCTTTTAGCCGTCTCTATCCGCAGGTATCATCATCATTTTCATATACTTAACTTATAGGTCTCACACTCAGGCAATTTCTGGTTTATATAGGTTTCTAGAATCTCTGATGAGAAGTGAAGTAGTGAAGCAGTGTATTAAGATACCTTTGCTCATTGTTTAGAGGAAGAGAACAAAACTCCGACGGAGCGTCATATGGAGAAAGCAACCGGCGAAGCACTTGCGGAAGCTGCTGAAGATGTTCTTGAACACGAGGTCGCCTTCTTGGAGACGAGCAGTAGAGGGCAGTAGCAAATGTTTCGGTTTAGCGTTTTTTTCTCGGTTTCTCTCAATTCCATAGAGCAACAAGTTTCGAAATCTTTTTATCATTGATCTTGTAGCTCCTAAATCCTAATACGGATTTGTCTCTGATTGAGGCAAAAGGTTGTTCNATTCCATAGAGCAACAAGTTTCGAAATCTTTTTATCATTGATCTTGTAGCTCCTAATACGGATTTGTCTCTGATTGAGGCAAAAGGTTGTTCCCATCATATCACATCTTACACCTACTGTAACTGCATCGACACCAATGTCCTAAACGCTAAAGAACTCATCAAAACATAGTTTGATGAATGATGATCGAACATTTCGAAACGGAAAAGCTCTCTATTCTATCCAGCTATGACTACAATTTATGGTGCAGCATACAAAGAACAATGTCATTTCTTCTTGGCCTCTAGCGGTGGCTTGCACATTCGTTAAATTCAAAGATGTTATGAACGTTTTAGTCAAAGCCAATCATGTCTGAAAACTGCAAGATGCTGAAAAGACATAAATCATATGACCTTTAGATCAACCGGTCTGGTAAAGCAAGATTTATCTGAGGTCTGTTAATGGCCCAAATGCCACATGTACAACAACATGAAAAGTGGTTAAACAAACTCAACTTTGATCTCTCCGCCTTCGTTTGTATTATTTACACTCTCTCTCCGCCTGTTTGTCATCTAAAAATCGGATCTTTCTCTCAATGCAATCAGCTATTGCGTTTCCGTATTCCCAGACGTCGTCTACCCGACGGAAATGCCTGCTCGAATCAACTGGTTCCGTCTTTCCTACACCTAGGAGTCTCCGGTTCTGTGGACTTCGGCGAGAAGCGTTTGGTTTCCTTCCCTCGAATCAGTTGGCTTTGCGCAGTGACAGAATTCTAATTTCAAGTAGGAGGTTCGAAGTCTNTTACCAGACAGAAATGCCTGCTCGAATCAACTGGTTCCGTCTTTCCTACACCTACGAGTCTCCGGTTCTGTGGACTTCGGCGAGAAGCGTTTGGTTTCCTTCCCTCGAATCAGTTGGCTTTGCGCAGTGACAGAATTCTAATTTCAAGTAGGAGGTTCGAAGTCACCGCTGCTGCTTCTTCCGCCGCCAGTAATGGTGCTCCACCGATATCTTTCGATTACGATTTGATCATCATTGGAGCTGGAGTTGGCGGTCACGGAGCTGCTTTGCACGCCGTTGAGAAGGTTTGCTTCATTCTACTTCCTTGTGAAAATTGCTAAAAATTATTTCTCAAAGCGTTCTACTATTACTCGTGATTATTTGAGCTACTAATCTTTCCTAGTGAAAGAGAACTGAGATTTATCCTGAAATAAAAGATGCTCTGCTTATAACAAAAGTCAATCTGCCCATCTTTTACTGTATTTATTCGATCATATATTATGGATCCATTGGGGGTTTTTTTCTTTCTTAGGGGCTTAAAACTGCTATCATTGAAGGAGATGTTGTGGGTGGGACTTGCGTTAACAGAGGCTGTGTGCCTTCCAAAGCTCTTCTTGCTGTTAGTGGTAGAATGCGGGAACTCCAGAGCCAGCATCACATGAAGGCCTTTGGTCTCCAGGTATTTGTAACTTGTTAGCTCTGTGTCTCTGGTGCCAAAGGTTACTTATTGTATCACTGAAATGGTTATAGAATAATCAAGTTCGATGCCAATGAACCAGTGTAGAAATTACTCGTTCTTATGGTTTGGGGTTCCTTTGGAAATCAGGTTTCAGCAGCTGGGTATGACCGACAGGGTGTGGCGGACCATGCTAACAACTTGGCTACCAAAATCAGGAACAATCTGACCAATTCAATGAAGGCACTTGGTGTTGATATATTGACTGGATTTGGAAGTGTTGTGGTTAGTAACGTGGTTTTCTTGGTGTTGATATATTGACTGGATTTGGAAGTGTTGTGGTTAGATACGCTTTTGTTAACCGACGATCCTAATTCTTTCATTTTGGTATTTCCTGCAGGGCCCTCAACAGGTGAAATATGGGAAGGACGGTTTCCCTGACAACATTATCACCGCGAAAGATATAATCATTGCCACTGGATCTGTGCCGTTTGTTCCTAAAGGAATTGAAGTCGATGGTATATTCCTTGCCAAGAGAGAAGCCAGAAAAATTTCTCCGTTTGTTCTTTGGGTGAAAGCAGGCTTGAAACANCGATGGTATATTCCTTGCCAAGAGAGAAGCCAGAATAATTTCTCCGTTTGTTCTTTGGGTGAAAGCAGGCTTGAAACACTTGAATGTTTGTATTTTGGTGCTGCAGGAAAGACTGTAATCACCAGTGACCATGCCTTAAAGTTGGAGTCTGTCCCTGATTGGATTGCAATTGTAGGAAGTGGTTATATTGGTCTTGAGTTTAGTGATGTTTACACAGCACTTGGGAGTGAGGTAACATGATGTTTCTGTACTTATTATTTTGCTTTGATGTTCTCCATTTTCTAGTCTTTGTTTGGTTTCTTACTGTATTGAGCTTGTTGTTGTGCAAATAGTAGTAAAAGATGGGTATTAGGATGCAAACTATTGGTTTCTGGAATCTAATGTTTTGTTTCCTACACCAATATTTAGGTAACTTTTATTGAAGCACTGGATCAGCTTATGCCTGGATTTGATCCTGAGATCAGTAAGCTAGCTCAGAGGGTTTTGATAAATCCTAGAAAGATTGACTACCATACTGGTGTTTTTGCAACCAAAGTGAGCCTGTTACATCTTGCTACCTAAATGCAGCTTTTCTTTCTCTATGCAATGCATCTATGTATTCATCTGTTAAATCTAAATCTATTATACAGATTACTCCAGCAAAAGATGGGAAACCAGTTATGATTGAGCTCATTGATGCCAAAACCAAGGAACCTAAGGATACTTTGGAGGTAACAAAATTTCATAGGAAAGTAAATATACTATCATTTAGTTTTCATGCTTAAGATTTAAACCAGTATGAACTTGTTTTCCTTCTCTAGGTAGATGCTGCTCTTATTGCTACCGGACGAGCTCCATTCACCAGTGGTCTTGGCTTGGAAAATGTATGAGATGACAAGTTGCACATTTGGTTACCTGAAAGTATTTGGTCTTCAGAAAAAAATAACCTTGAAGCTGTCATTTCAACGCAGGTCAATGTAGTGACGCAGAGAGGTTTCATTCCAGTTGATGAGCGAATGCGTGTGATCGATGGAAATGGAACTCTGGTCAGTTATTTGCATATACCTAACTTTTTCTTACCAGCGATTTCTGACTTGTTAAATTCATTTTTACTTTATAGGTTCCGAATTTGTACTGCATTGGTGATGCCAATGGTAAATTGATGCTTGCACATGCAGCCAGTGCCCAAGGAATTTCTGGTAAAATGGCTTATCTATAAATAAAGTGACTATTTTCCTTCTTCTTTGGCCTTGTAATAAACACTGTGATCTTACTCTGTGGCTAGTGGTCGAGCAACTCACCGGTAGGGATCATGTACTTAATCATCTTAGCATCCCCGCTGCTTGCTTTACTCATCCTGAAATCAGCATGGTGGGATTGACAGAGGTAACTTAATGAACTTAGTGTTTTCTACTAAAGCTATCTGCTTACTGTAAACGCTTATGTTTTGATATCAATTCTGTGATTGTCAGCCTCAAGCGAGAGAAAAAGGCAAGAAGGATGGATTTAAAGTTAGTGTTGTCAAGACAAGTTTCAAAGCTAACACAAAGGCCCTAGCTGAAAATGAAGGAGAAGGAATAGCTAAGGTAGGAGACGCAAAAGTTGTTGATTACTTATGGTTTAAAAAAAGAACAAAGAGATCTTACTCTGTCTTCATTGTGCAGATGATATACCGGCCTGACAATGGTGAAATCCTAGGAGTTCATATATTTGGGTTGCATGCTGCTGACCTTATCCATGAAGCATCCAATGCGATTTCTCTAGGAACACGAATTCAGGTAGGATTCTTTGAAACTCTAGCTGCCTCTTTCCCTGATTCCTAGTGGATTTTAGCTCTTACGTTTGATATTGATGATTCCCAACAAGGGAACCGAGCCATATACTTAGTATCATAGTTTCTGAAAAGAGTAAAATGCATTGCTTACATCTATTTCGAATCTAGTTAGTGATTCCGGTATGGCCAATGGTATCCCTGCAGGACATAAAACTGGCAGTTCATGCGCATCCAACACTGTCTGAAGTTCTTGACGAACTGTTCAAAGCAGCCAAGGTAAAGCAAAACATGCTTAAGAACTTTCTCCAAAACACACACTCTCATGCCATTGATCGGAGACCCCTTCTATCATATGGTTAACTGCGATCAATAGATTCAAATCCTCCAGTAAAAAGCAAAAAATCTTACTTTAAGTTCAACTTTCAGGTGGAAAGCCACGAAACGACAATGACAGTAAGTGAAAAAGTGGCTGTATAAAAAGAAACCAAAAAACTTATTGGGAGGTGAAACATCTGTATTGTTGAAGANTAATCTTACTTAAGTTCAACTTTCAGGTGGAAAGCCACGAAACGACAATGACAGTAAGTGAAAAAGTGGCTGTATAAAAAGAAACAAAAAACTTATTGGGAGGTGAAACATCTGTATTGTTGAAGAAAGAAAATTTGTGGTTGTGTACTCTAGGGAGCTGCGAAGATAAAACTAAACACGAACCAGGATGATCGAGGAAGACCAAGAAGAAGAAGAGATGATGAGAAGCAACCTTCGGTAAGTAAAGACTTAATAGCTAGATCTTCTACAAGGCCTTCTTCTTTCATTGAGACTGCTTAAGTGCTTATGTTGGACTCTCGTCTCTTGTTTCACGTATGTTTGTTTCATTGTTTCATGGTTTCGAGTAGGAGAAATTGTGAAGCTCGATTATAGAAATAGAAAACTGCTAAATCTATTTTGTTAATTTTTTCTTTCGCATTTATCATACAACAACTAACAACTAACAACTGAGGGTAGTCTAGTTCTGTATATTTTATTCTTCTAAACCGGTCTCGGAAAAGTCGAAGTACCCTTTTCCATTGACGTAAATTACAGATCAAATACCATCCATGTTCCACATCAAACTCTCTTGGACTCACCTCTCCAAAGCCATTTTGATCAAAGCTCTTGCAGGCAATCATACTCCAACTGTATCACACCAACAACAAGATACGTTAATTTAGGTATGAACTTATCTCTACGTTTGTGTTTCTGAGTTTCAAAAAAAATTCACCTGAGCATTTTCGTGAGTGAGTTTCATCCTCCTGTAATCCTCTTGAGCCTTCTTAGACCTGAACATGGCTTGGACACGCACTACCGATCTTTCGAGCCTCTCCTCTGCTTGTTTCTGACTTGTCTTGTAAAAATCTTCCTCTGCTTCATCTGGAGGATTCTCCTCTGCTTCAGCTTGGCCCACTTGGAGTCCTCTGAACCCTTTTCTCTTTTGTCTCCACCTGAAAACTGCCTTCTCCAAAATTCCTACCGACCATAAAATCTTCTTGTACTGTCTCCTTGCTTGTAGTCCTCTGAAAGCAGCCTGCAAAAGAAGAGGAAAGAAACGGGTTTCTTAAGTATCTTTTTGCATTAACAGAACACTGATGGGTAGCAAAATTCAGAGAAAACAAAAGTGTTACTGAACTCAACTCTTATTCACTGCATACCTGGATCCTAATAGCTTGACACCGCATATTCAGGAACTCTCTTCGCATTTTCCATGTTTGGAACCTACACTGAATCCGGTAAGCGGCTTCTATTTTCCTACGTGTATCATATTTCCTGAACGCATTCTGAATCTTCATTGCAGCGATTATGCTCTTAGCCTCTTCTTCCCTATTGGCAAACTTGATCACGTTTGACCGTGCCGACTTGAGCGCCTTTTCTCTAAACGCACCCTGAATCCGAGCTGCTGCTTCTGCAGCTGTTCTGTATGCAGCCAAAGCGTCCTTCAGATTTTGATCGTCTTCCGGGAGAGTGCCTCGATTTGACGTCTCCGCCTTGCAAGCTTCAAGGTTTCCACTGATGTTTCCAGCAATCTTCATGTCTAAAAACTGAGCAATCAAACCTTTCTCAGCAAGATAAGCAGCTAAACCGTCAAATCCATTTTGCTGTGCTATATCAGCCGCCGTGCATCCACCAATATTATCCTTTGTTGGATCTGTCACCAAGTTAGGTTTCGCCCCAGCAGAGAGAAGAGCAGCCACCATTTTCTCCCTTCAAAATCCAAAAGAAAGTAAGAAACAGAACGTAACTACTAGCAACAGCCCTTGATATTACTTTAGAGATGAGATTTGTTTACCTTCCGTAGTATGCTGCCCAGTGAAGAGCAGTCCATCCTTGCTTATCACGGAAATTCAACGATAAACCCGACAATGAGAACAGCTGGACCGACCAAGTGTATCCAAGAATGGCACAGAGGTGGATCACACCGAGGCCTTTAGAGTCATAATCCAGTGTGTTGCGACCTTCAAGCACTTTCTCCATAAGCCATTCCTTAATCCTGTTCTTCAGAGTAAGCTCGAAGAGATTATCTTTAGCTTGATCAAATGACACCTTATTCCTCTGAATGGACTTGATTAGATAAGCCCAACTGTTTAAGAGATTAGATGTTTTGCGGGCAAGTTTTAAAGCATCTTGCAGGTTTAAAAGTGAGATTTCGCTAGAGAGAACGTTGAGTTTGTTGGAAGACGTAAACAGAAGATGAGCAAGTCTGACTTGGAGCTCAAACTCTTCCCATTTGGATTCTTGATCATCTTCAGGGACGGTCTTATCAACAACAACTGGAATTGAACGGTATTCGAAGCTGACACATTGGCTAATCGCCTTGTGTCCATCTGCACTGAGATATAGGTTCATCATCCCAGGCGATTGTGGAGGTACGTAGCAACGGTACACTCCAGCCTGGACATATTCCGCAGGGACACACGAGTCGCCACAAATGCAGAAAAGGTTTGAACTTCCGAGATGTTGATAACTGTTGTGCAATAACCCAGTTACCAGAACCTGCAGAATCCACATGTAACAAAGTTATGCTTTTCATTTGACATTAGTAAATGTTACCCTGTGCATATGACCCATTCCAGTTAAACAAATATACCTTTGTTTTCTCTGATGAATAGGCCCAAACAGGTGAAACCTCGGTTATGTTGAACATTTGCTGAGGTATGTTGGAGTGAGGATGAAATGCAGCTTGAGGAGCTGATGGATCCTGCCCTAGTGCAACCATGGCTTCAAAGGACGGATCCTCCAGTGAGCCACTGGTGTCGCTGAGGAAGGAATTCATCCACCTTCCAAAACTCTCTCGGCTTTGTGGACCATTGTTAAGCAAAGCATCAAGAGATTCATCAGCCACTGCCACACTCATATGCTCTGCAGATCCGTTTGCATTATGGAGCTGTTCTGTGAAGTATGACACATCATCTGACCACAGAGAAACAATAAAGTATCACATCCCTCCCATTGCTCTTAAAATTCACAAACTAATACGCTCAACTCCTATGTAAGTTACCAATAGTTAGTGCAGATTGGTTGTTAAGATCGTTTGGTACTAGCAGCTCGTCCCAATCAAGCGTATTGATATCATGAAGCCTAATCTCATGATTTCTAACAACTGGACTATTGTTGGTTGCTGTAGACCACCAAAAGAAAACATGTCAAGTGTCCAAATGAAGAACTCAAAGCAAGTTTTCAAAATTTTTAAGTAGCCAGTCCACAGTGGTAATGCTAATATAAAAGATAGGATCAGTTAAAGATCCTTTCTCACCTAGATAATGTGAGTTACCAACGCTTCCATCAATACCTTCAGCCGTCACGAGATTTGGGGATGAGTTCTCAGAGACTGGACTAGAGTTTGAGTCCCCCAGCGTCGTTGGAGCTGCCTGAACATATGAGTTTTACAAATCAATCAAATAACGTGACTATTCAATACAGAAAGATAGCATCCAAACATGAACAGCAAAGATCACCTGATCCACTCACAACTTTCTACCATAAGAAACACAAGTGAGTGACAGGTAGTAAAAAAACAAACCTCCTGTGTATCACGATAATGTACGAGTACGATGTTCTCACGAGCCCTAACATAAAAAAAAGAC
This sequence comes from Biscutella laevigata subsp. laevigata, assembly GCA_900406315.1. Taxonomy (NCBI): domain Eukaryota; kingdom Viridiplantae; phylum Streptophyta; class Magnoliopsida; order Brassicales; family Brassicaceae; genus Biscutella; species Biscutella laevigata. Next base: position 14,065 of record OVAU01000992.1, read on the forward strand.
ACGAATTACTTTCATAACCTTCAGAAGAAACATAGACAAAAAGTCCTTTCAAGTCAAGTGGTTTCTCAAAGGACAAGTCAGAGATCTTTGCTTACTACATACTTATCCAGTAACCAATAACACCTTCGAACAAAGGTAGTAATATTTTCACCGTGCGCATAGTATACATGAATCCTTTCCTCGTCACCAACCTAGTATCGTACAGAGGACATTATAAGTTGAACAAGAGACAATATTTTCATGAAAAAACTCACTTTGAGGTGTTCGTGAGCCTCTTTAACTGTCCTTCCATCTTTTTTCTTTTTCCAATTATGACCATCCTTTCTGAAGTTCCTCAACATCTTACGGTCAAACAATATAACTCTGCCACCTACAAAATAAGGAACATAGCATCAATGCAAGAAGTCTTGGGAAAATGAAGAAACATCCTAAAATATTTAAAGTAACAAAAAATTTCAGCAGAAGAGAATGAATACTATTCGGCAAGTTCACCGGCTTGACATTGATGGTGAAGTATTTAGGGTTCGAGAGGATGGCATGGATCTCGTTGGGCCGGAGCCACCTGTTTTTTGCTTCCTCCAACATCGTCTGGACATCAAGATCTGCAAGAGACAACCAGAAAACATGCCAAGAAACATGAAACAAAAGCAACATATACTCACAAACTCATTGCAGAGATTAGTACAGCTTTTCAATATATCCATCAAGCAATGTATATGAAACAATAATCAGTAAAAGAAGCAAAGACAGGACAAACATAAAGACGATAGCCAAGCAAAACACAATAGAAGATCATTCCAAACACAGAGAGGAAAAGTAGTACGGTTGTAAGAATGATGAAGTCATAAAACCTCCACAGTTTCTAAAATATTCTCAACTCGGGGCTTCTGAATCATACCAAATCAACCACACAAACTGCAATTTCCAATTCAATGGCGGCAAAGTAACTAAACAGCCACGTCACCTTACAATACAAGGTCCAATTAAAAAATAATTAAAAATAAGTGGGCTGCTATTCAGAGATCAAGAGCTGGGTCTATACCTTGCAAGGTATGGAATCCATGAATCTCGGAGCCAATAAGTCTGCCGGAAAAGTCGCCGTCCATGCTGATTCCTACTCGTTTGAAGCTACAACCCAAACAGAACCATAAGAAAGTGAAGTCGTATAAATGAAAGTAAAGATTTTTATGTGGTCATATATTTCGTCGGGAAGAGAATCGAGAATAGCAGAACTTCGCTGGTCCCTGTGTGATGATGATGACATGTGAATAAAAAGAAAGAAAAAAGGAACTTTATGAGATTTAAAAAGTTGAAGTTAGTTGACCCAAAAAAAAAAAAGTTGAAGTTTCAACGAAATATTTTATTAAAATTGCAGTTTGAATCCCCAAATTACTTTTTCAGCAACAACCATTTGGCGGCTTGGCTTTTTTTTTGTGAGTATTTTGCGTGGAGTGGCAAAAGATGAGAACTATTTGCGTGTGTTGGCAGAAACGAGAGTATTTGCAGATTTAGACACATCGTTTATTATGTCTGAGCAAACAAAAAATATGTGTTGAAGTAAAAGATCTTTCTACCCTTGTTAATGTGTTTGTTTGAGATAATTACAGTCATTATTATTTGTGAGAATTCTCACTTTATGATAACAAATTGTTGATTTTGTCAAATACGGAAGTAGTGCTTTTTTCTAGAGTTTTACGAAGAAAGAAAAAACGGTGGAGTGAAGGAGAAGACTTTTTTGCCCCTAGTAAAATCTGAGGAAAGAAAGTTGCTAATTATGAGCCATTGGATCATGTTGTAATAGTTATCATCTAAGGGTTGATATTAGACTAATTGAACTAGTTAATAGTTGAGAAATGTAAGAGATGTTGGGAATCGAGATTAAAAAACGAAGTGTGGTGATGATGCACAAAGCGATTATCTAGTGTACTATGGTGGAGATTTGTGCTTGTCAATAATCTTGGCAGTTGCTATTGGATGACTAACAAACCAACCATGGTAAATCTCTTTTTTTGTTGCAATGGTACTTTGTCGTAGGTATTGAACCCTCTGAACATTAGAACAGGTATTAAATAGAGTCTAAATTATAAAATAGTGGTTGTTGTTCAAAGAGACTTGGTTTAGTAATCATGTTATCGTGAATTTAAAGTTGGAAACTTGAGTTTGGTCATGTTGGTGTGAATTTAAAGTTGTCAATTTGGTGTTGTACTAGTCTTTTAAAGTTGCGAATTTGGTGTTGTACTAGTCAGTGTGCTAGTTGAGGGCTATTTCGTAATAAGCCAAAGAGAAGTTATTATCCAAATTAAAGTTACTATTTTGTATAATAATTTCTAAAAAGTTGCCATCTCATACAATTTGTTCTTTTTCTATACCATGTGTGACTACTTTATTTTAAAATTGACAATAAAATATTATTTGATAGGAATATTAAGTTATTAAATAATATCTACTTAATTAAAATATTATTAAATGTAGAGATAAAATTTTGTTTTTTTATAAAGTTAATTAAGAGTATAAATCTTTGGTAATTTTTTATAATTGTTTTAAAAAAAAAATTAAGTAAAAAGATATAAATAATATTGAAATAATGTGTTATTTTTTATTAATGAAATACAATATATGTATAAATATTAATTTA
>OVAU01000993.1:0-16688 GCA_900406315.1 Biscutella laevigata subsp. laevigata
TAATGATATTTATATGAAAGTTCCAGAAGGATTTAAAATTCTAGAGAAATGAAATATCACAAGAGGATCTATGAAAATATATTCAGTCAAATAAGAACGATCACTTTATCGATTAAAGCAATTCAGCCGCATGTGGTATAATCATTTAAGTGAATTTTTGTTGAAAAGGGGTTACATTAACAATGCGATTTTCCCTGAAATTTTTATTAAGAAATCTTCAAATGCATTTATGATCATTGTTGTTTATGTCGATGACTTGAATATAATTGAGACTCACAAGAAGATTGATGATGCAAGAGCTCATATGAAAGAAGAGTTTGAAATGAAAGATCTTGGAAAGACATATCTTGATGGTTAATAGATCACTCGATATTAATAAGGATCCATTTCGGCCTTGTGAGGATAATAAGGAACTCTTGGGTCATAAAGTACCTTATATGAGAGCATTGGTGCACTCATTTATCTTGCAAATTATATTAGACATAATATAGTTTTTGCTACTAATCTACTTGTAGGATACAGTTCGTCGACAAGGTACAACTGATTTATAATTATTTTTTTGCAGAAACTCTGTTTTTGGTCAAGTTGGCTTTGCAGATGCAGGGTATTTATCGGATCCACATAAAGCTCGGGCTCAAACCGGTTATGTTTTTCACATTTGGCGGAACTGCAATTTTGTGGCATTCACAAAAGCAAAGTTTGATTGTTAAAGGTCATAGACTTATCACATCCAAGAAGCAAGTGATCTTGGTATCAATAAGGAACCAACAATATTATTCGAATATAATGCCGCTTGTGTCGCCCAACTCAAAGAAGGCTACATCAAGATTGATCGAACAAAACACATTCCGCCAAGGTTTTTCTCATACATCCAAAAGCTCGAGAAAAGCAAGGACGTAGACGTGCTATATATCCACTCGAGTGAAAACGCAGCCGATCTATTCACAAAAGCTCTTCTGACATCTACGTTCAAAAAGCATATTCGAAGTATCGGGATGAGTCATCTTCGTGATTTTTTGAGGAGGAGATGGAAATTGTTTGTTTCAGGGGGAGATTACACTACTGCACTCTTTTTTCCTTATTACGGGTTTATCCCAACGAGTATTTCCGTAATAAGGTTTTTAACGAGGCAGTAGACAACACGTCTTTGATGATGAATACTCAAGGGGGAGTATTAAGAAATATGTGATTATACATCACTTTCATGACACATTTAAAATGATGTGTCATATTATTAGCACCAAATCATGATGTGTCATTTGCAAAGACACTAATCTTTTTTTTGTTGTAAACACCTCATTAGGTAGGTGTCATTTCCTCCTTGATTTTGTTTGATTATAAATAGGATGCAACCTTTGTAATCAATAAAATCAACAATCATACAATCAAAGCTTCATCATTTCTTCTCAAATCATTCTCACATTAAATCTCTCTTATTTTCAAAAAAGTACTTCTACATAAATATATGCATATACATATATATATATATATATATATATATATATATATATAATAGTTCATAACAATCTTTGTTTTGTAACAAGTACTTTTGGGTTATGAAAACTTCGTTTACTACGGAAAAATACAGTTACTTTTAATAAAAATCTTAGTGATTTATATAAATTGGCACTTTTTGAAAAGTATGTGTATAAAAGATTCGTTTAGTCTAAGTTTGATGGTGAATGAATTGTTTGCGTCATTAACAATCCTAATTAAATAAATCAAACTAAAAACTAAAAGAGCAATTGTATCATAAAAAGTCAAAGAAAATGATTAAGATTTAAAATGATATAAAACTAAACAAATGGATACGGGCAGTCGATTCGAGGTCTAGCTCATACTTATCACTAAAAGAAAACACGCCATGTGCGATTACCGAAGTGGTCGCACAATAGCCGCAAAACACATATCTACGACTACTTTGCGATTAACGGGCATAGCCCCACTTTTTTAGTCGCAAATCGAAGTGGTCGCATAATAGTCGCTTATATGTGACCCATCTGCGACTACGTGATAGAGTCCCTGTTTGGTGACTATGATTTGCGAGTAAGTAGCAGAGTCGCATATATCTTTGTAGTCGCACAAAAGTGGCAAATATTAAATGTGCGACTACGTTGATTAGTGGCAGATGTTTGGGCGACTGCAGAACAGAGTCTCAAAAAATTTGCATATATATGGAAAAATGTGCGACTAAAGTGTGACTCTGATGTAAATAATATGTAGAAGAAATTGAATGAGGTAGTCACCCATTAGCCGCATATTTGCGACTAATATGCGAGTACCTCGTCCAATATCTTAAACGAATAAATTAGTGAGTAGTCTCACTATGGTCGCACATATATGCGACCAATGTGCGACTATATATTATAAATCGTAAAGAAATGAATAATATATATATATAAATAATTAAATAAATAATAATATTAAATAAATTAAAATAATAAAAGAAAATAAGAAATTATTTAACAACATAAAACATTAATAAACAAGTTTAATGTAACAAAATTAAAAATAAAAACATAACAAAAAAATGTTTTAGTTGTTAGAAGCAATTTATGTTAGAAGCAAAAAATTAAAAGACTTAACCAATATGAACCGGTCGGCCTTGAATACGAGACTACAAAGAAAAAAAACATTCATATTAGAAGCAATTTATGTTAAAAAATATGTATTTAATCACTTACCATTTGTTGGATGCACATATAAAATTTCTGGCACGTCAATTGTTTGTGGACACCGGTCCATCACGGTTCGACTTTCTAGAGTTGGAAGTATTGCTACTCCTCTATCAAGCTTCATTGGTGTCCCAATGTTGCGACATTGTATTTCACACAGTCTCGGTAATCCACCTTGAGCATTTCCTGTATCATCCCTATCTCGGATTTGGATATGGGGTCAGTTTGTTTTGGGTAATGATCGTCAAGAAAATGACCAAGTCATGGATAAACCCAAGTAGAAACAAATAAACAAGTTATTGATGGATATCAAGAATAAACAATGATCATGTAAAGATCATATGAGGATTATGAAGTTGCAAATATGACCAAGGAATGGATCATATAAACTTAGCATAATAAAAATGAGCTCATAGTATGAGCTTAACAAATGAGGTGAGATGTAAGCAGTTAGATGAGCAGAAATCAGCTAGATGAGCTGGGTAAGCTGAATGGAGCTGGATGAACTAACTAGGTGAGCTAAGTGAGTTGACAACTAGCTCAACCTAGCTACATGAGATAGTTAAGTACTAACCCAAGTTGGTGGACTGGTCTGCTAGAACCCAAGCTAAGTGGACTAGTCAGCTAAAACTCAGCTAGGTGGACTATGAGAACCTTACATCATGTGTGGCCTTGGAAAGGTGTAAGAGGGCCACAAAATTATGTGGATAAGATTAAATAACCACCCAAGTGGTTATGAGAATCAAAGGGTGCAATCTTGACCTTCCATTACAATGGATGGATGAGATTGAAAGTTAAAAGGTGTGAAGGAAAAATGTGTCTTTTCACATGAAACCAAATACAACCTTAGTACCCTATATAAGGGGGGCACGTCCAGGTGAGAAGGACACTCTCAAGTCACCATTCTCTCACAAAAGTATGAAAACTCTCGTGAAAAAATGAGAGAAAGAAAGAAAGAAAAAAAAAGGAGGGAAAGAATGCTTGGGTCACTAATGAACCGTTTCAGTCATTTTAAGCAAATTGAAGGAAGAGATGAACAAAAAGAGAATCAAGGGAGAACGTGTGATCTAGATGGGATCAGTACATGATCAAGATGATCTAGAGTGATCCATGACGTGATCATGGTGGTGAAAAGGAGCTATTAGCGACTCCGGAGCGACTAAAACATGTAGTCGCTAATATTGCGTTGCTAAATAATATAATCGCTTATGACCCGCTCTATTGAGACCACGTATCGACTACCTGACAGCGTCGCTGACGAGTGACTACATATAGCGACTACTTATCCAAGTCGCTGATATAAGCATGAATGACTGGTCAACGCAGTTGCTTATTCAGTCGCTAACATAGCGACTTCGTTTCAAGTCGCTACTAAAATTTTGAAAATTAATAAAACATAAAATAGAAAATAAAAATAACAGAAAAGAAAAAAAGAAAAAAAAACGAACACAATCGCTTACAAGTCGCTCCATTTAAGCGACTCCGCCTATAGTCGCTCCGTTTAAGAGACTTCGCTTGTAGTCGCTCACTATGAGCGACTTCGCCTGTAGTCGCTAAATTTGAGCGACTATTGTGGAGTCGCTTATGGTTGCGACTCTGCCCGTGGTCGCTCGGTCGAGAACCTACGACTGAGGTCCCTCCTAGGAGCGACTCTTGCTGTAGTCGCTCAATTTAGCTACTCCGTGGGTAGTCGCTCCATGAGCGACTATATCTAGAGTCGCTTCCTACAGCGACTACGGAGCGACTCCTTTTGCATTTTTAAAATATAATAATTTTTAAATGCTATTTTGTTTTATAATTAATTAATAATAATAAATAAAAATAAAAATCAAATTTTAAATTAAAACTAATATTAAAACAAAAGTTTTATATAAGTTTTTTTTTAAATAAACTAGTCTTCGTTCTCGGGAGGGGTATGGTACGTCCCTAATCCCGAGGAGTTCTGGTCCGTAGGATCGACCACTGATGGAGCCAACAAGGTCTCAGGCCTGGTCGTGTTCATGGCCTTGAGGTACGCCATAACAGCGGCCAACTTGTTCTGCATCGCTAGATTCTCCTGCATCAAACGAGCCTCAACCTCATCTGGACGAGCTTTCTCCGCTGCTTCACGTGCTTCTCGCTCTGCATCCCGCGCTTCACTGTCAGCAATCATTTGTTGAGCCACTCGAAGCTCCTCCTGGATGGTAAGAAAATCTGCAGAAGTTGAAAAACCTTGTTGTCGGGTACCGCCGCCTTTTTCCAAAATCTTGCTTAGCTTGCCTACCCCGTAAGGACGACCTCTTTCATAAGCAATAGTAGAATAAAAAAATCAAAATTAGCTACAAATAAAGTAAGAGTGATTTAAAAAGATTAAGTTTCTTATACCTTAATGAATAAATCATTTATCTCCTCTTGGGTGAGCTCAGGTCGGGAGGTGTCATCCGAAGCTTGATTGGGATCCAGCTGACTCAACTTCTCCTAGAACTTCCTTTCGAAGTTCTTGCATACCTTCTTCGCCTTAAGATCGACGAAAGTCCCATCTGGCCTTGTATGCGTCTTGTGGAACACATTCAAGAAATTGGCCGGTTTCTCTAATTCTCGCGTCTACATAGAAAATAATAAAAATAGATTAGAAGTTATATAATTTAAATGGAAAAATAAATAATTACAATAATTACCAAATCTTGTTGAACGCGGAGATAAGATTTTGGCCCCGACAAATGCATGTGGGGACCTAGACCGTCACGGTAGGAATTCCAAGAGTTGGAAGCATTACAGCTCCTCTCTCGGAATTCATTTGTGACCCAATGATTGCACATCTCTTTCCAGATTTCCTCCACAATCCAACTCGGACGTTTCCCCTTTTGCTTCGCCTGAGAGACATTGTCCTTCATCCGACAGATGGCGATTCAGTCAAACTCCTCCCGCACTAATCCCGTATATACTGGGTCCCAAGTATGATGTTGCTACAGTTCAAAAAAATGATGTTAGACAAAGCAAAAAATAAATGCGTTTATTATTTAACTTAATATAAAATATTCTCATGTACCGCGAACTGGTAGAAGAATCGATCTTGGACATGTCCAGGAACGACGGTCCAGCTGTAGTATGGCCGATCAAATTTGTCCTTTAAGACATCGAGATGGCACTAACAAGTTTGCTTTGATGGCACTAACAAGTTTAATTCATTCTAAATTTATTCTAAATATTGTAAAATTATTCGTAAATTTCTAAAATTATTCTAAAATCATTCTAAAATTATCCTAAATATTATAAAATTATTAAAAAATTTATAAAATATTTCAAAGATCATAGCATAGGGTTCTCGAAATTGGCGCGGGATTGAGAACCTTCAAGTTCTCACGACCCGTCATCCGAAGCAGAGCGTCTAAAGGAATAGTGGGCTCAAGCACCGCCTGAGCCGGATATGCAAATTTCGGGATTGGGAATCGCATATCCGGAGATGTCGCCGGCCAAGGTGACTGCGTCGCCGGAAAAGGAGACTACGCCGCCGGAAAAGGTGACTGACCCGCCGGAAAAATCGCCGGAGGATGCTGTAAAAGTTGTGTTTGCATCATGGGACGCGGACTCGTCACTAAAGGGACAGACCCATTGGATTCCGGCGACGGAATCGGGTTAGGAACAAAGTTGGATTGCGGTCCCAATCGATGGGAGTTTGATGATTCCCCGAGCGAGTATCGTTGCCCTCCTCGTCGACTCCTGCCACTGCTACATGTTGTACCGGTTTTCTAGAAATTTCACCGTCAAATACGAAGAACAATGGATAGATTTGGCTTCAAATTCGACTGAAAATTGCGAAGGAGAAGAAAGACAACGAAGAAGAAGATGATGATTGAGCGACTATAAGTAACGTAGCTATGTAGTCGCTCCTAAAAAACCCTACAAGAATTGCTTTGTAGTCACTAATGAGCGACTCCAGAACGACGACCAAGTATTTCGTAACCATTGTGCGGTCAAACGAAATTTTCGAATTTAAATAGAGTCGCTCCGAAGTTGCTAATAAGCGACTACGAAGCTGCTAATAAGCGACTACGAAGCGACCACATTAATCACTTAATACGTTTTCAATGATTATCGAGAAGAACAATCCCTTAAAACGAAGAGTGGTCGCTCGAGGAGCTACTCCAAAGCGACCAAAGTTTAGTTCGATGCACTCCACGTCATTAATCCTTGTGAACAAACGAGAGTCGCTCCTAGGTCGCAAAAGAGCGACTCCAGAGCGACCTCTAAAATAGCGAAAATTAAAGAAAGTCGGATTCGAACCCTATTTTGCCTTGAACTAAGAGGACTTATTCCTCTACAAAGAACCGTTGTGCCATGTTACCGAATACGTTAAGTGTATAAGGTAATTGTATACAATCGTTTTGGATATAAAATTTAAAGTTGTTCGGTTTTGGTTATTTTTTTAAACCGTGACGTCCAAAATTCGTAAAACCAATGATGTCCTAACTTTCACATCTGTAAACTATGATAAATGTGTAAAGCTTATAAAATAAATAAAATAAAAAATAGATTATGAACTAGAACGAAAAAGGTATTCCGCTAAGTGTTATGCCTTTGTTGGACTAACTTGCAACTTTGTAATCGAATGTAGTTTTTTTTTCAAAAGTTGATAACATGAGTTTAACGATGGTTTTATGAAATGTAATAGGGTTTATAGGATTTGAAGCTATCATATTTCGAAGATATGGAGAATTTAACATGAAATCTTACATGGAGTCGCTCTTTAGCGACTCCGAAACAACTATTAAGGGTTTAGGGGTTCAAACCCCTGCTAGTAGCTCGTGTGGTCGCTCATGAGCGACTCCGGGAGCAACTACAATTCTTATTTTGTGTCAGTTTTACCATGAAGGCCGCAATCCATCGCCGCATTTAGTTGGAGTCGCTCTGCAAGAACGTCGATAACACCCATGTTGCTCTTACGCGTTCTTTTACCGACTGTTGGGTCATACCACTCACATTTAAAAAGTGTGATCTTCAAGTTTACTAATCCTGCATATTGTAACTACATGATTTCTGTTATGTTCCCATAGAAATCAGCTTCATCAGATGCATCCGCATAACTTTCTTCTTTCACACATATTCTATATTATATGTTTTCTTTCGAGCTCCCCAACTGCGTGTATGGAACACATACCCCCTCATATAAAATATGGGCCACGTAATTGCCTTATTCATGGGACCTTGAACTAACTCTTGACCCCAAATTGGGTACGCTTCGTTTGTCCCAACTCTAGTATTGCATATAATTAGGACTATGTTTTCCTTCATAATTTGGACCCGATTTTCTTGGAGAGATCTTGAACACAAGTCCCGGAAAAAGCTTCCAATGCCTATGATCATGAGTTATACACATATTTAGCAATATACATACTACTTACACATAACGTATAAGGACTTATAAATATAAAATTTACGTACAAGATAGAGCAAGATATACGTTTCGGGGTAAGAGTTCTGCAAAAATGAACGAAAGCAACCACTCCATGAATACATGACAATCATGACTCTTCATACCCGAAAAATTTCCCCATCCAAATCTACACAAGTAGCTAGATCTGACGCATATCCATCTGGGAATCTAACCTTATTTTTGACACATTCCAATAAGCATTCCTTGGCAGATGCAGACAATCGAAAGATAGGAACAAGAGCTATTTCACGAGAATCTAGATGCAACTCTTTCCGTGAACAAAATAGGGTCAAATCCTTTCTTGAGTTCTTTGTGTCTTTTGATTTGTCGTCATTCATCACGGTGTGCGAGATGTTATCAAAGAAATTCTTCTCTATATGCTTGACATCTAGATTATGTCGTAGATTTAAGTCCTTCCAATATGCCAACTCCCAAAAGATGCTTTCTTTGTGCTAATGATGGGTCTTACCGTATCCCTCCTTTTTAACCTCGTGCCCGTTCCCACCCCATTCAGATGTTCTCCGCGGATTGACTTGTAGAATTCGCTTGTCATAAACTTGGGCACCTGTCAAAGATTCAGGTGGATAATCTTTCAGAGCGTGTTTCCCTTTTAGAAAATTAGTTTTATTCTTTCGTAATGGATGATTTTGAGGAAGAAATCGGCGATGAAAATCAAACTAACACGTCTTCCTTCCGTTTGGTAGCTGAAATGCCTGTGTATCCTCCATGCAAATTGGACACGACAATCTACCGTGAGGCGTCCATCCTGACAACATACCATATGCCGGAAAGTCACTTATGGTCCACATCAGCACCGCTTTCACGTTAAAATTCGTTCGAGATGATATATCGTATGCCTCAATTCCAGTTGACCAAAGCTCCTTCAACTCATCAATCAGAGGTCGGAGTAAACCATCAAGACTTGCTCGTGGATGCTTCGTCCCAGAGTTCAAAATCGTCAACCCTATAAATTCAGGATTCATACACATATTTGGAGGCAGGTTATAGGGAGTCATAATCACATGCCATAGAGAATGATTTCGTGACATACCAAACGGGTTAAAATCATCCATGCACAATTCGAGGTAAAAGTTCCTTGGTTCTCTGGCAAAGCTAGGATTTTTGTGCTGAAATTTTTTCCATTCTGCATCATCAGATGGATGAATCATTGTTCCCTCCTTTGACTCATGCTCAGCGTGCCATCTCATTGCATTAGCATTCTTCTCCGTCTGATACATTCTCTTTATTCTGTCCCCAACTGGCAAATACCACATCCGACTATATGGTATTTTTGCCCATCCCTCGCTACGCTTATACTTGGGTGCTTCACAAAATTTACATTCATCCAATGGTTCATCTTCTTTCTAGTATATCATACAATTCTCTATACATACGTCAATTGTATGATATGGGAGGGCTAAATTACGCATCAGTTTCTCTGTCTCATAATACGAACCCGTCGTTTGGTTATCGTCCGACAAAATCCTTGAAATTAGTTGAGCCCAACCTTCTACGCATTTCTCCGCCATATTAAAATCTACCTTCAAGTTCATGTACTCAGCCGCTACAGATAACTATGAGTCCCCAACATGACAACCATCGTTCAATGGATTTTTTGCTACTTCCAACATGCTGAAAAATTCATTGACTCATCATTTAGACGTTCCTCCTCGTTTGGTTCTACCGGGTTTTGATAGCCGTGATCATTCATATGATCGTCTTGGTTATCGTTAAGGTTCAAAGTTTCATCAAACGCATCATGAACCATCTCCCCATATCTATCAACAAAATTACTACCCACATCTTCTTGATGATCCCTAAGATGACTTGGTTGATCGGTATTGACATAATTCTAACTTGTTTCTAAATCAACATTCAATTCCTCCCCATGTCTATACCAAACGTAATAATCATGCATAAAACCTCTGCCTAACAAATGCATCCAAACTTTATGTCCCAGAAGAAATTTTTCATTTTTGCAACTCCTACATGGACAGTAAAACTTACATCCACTACTTTGCGCAAATGGTTGACCGTTTGCTACATCCATGAATTCTGCTATTCCGACATAAAAGTCAGCAACAATGTTGTTCGTCTCCTCATTGATTCTTCGGTACATATACTCTCTCTGATTCCAATTATTATATGGATTTTTCATAATTTGTTTTACTCACTTCTTTCTTATTACAATTTATGAGGCTCGTGGGGCTTATATATACCAAAACATTGCGACTACATTTGCGACTCCCAGGGAGTATCTAATGTTAGATACACCTACCAAACCAAATTAAAAATGTGTTATAACCAATTTGTTGTGACTACAACGACTTAGTCGTTTATTAGTCGCCGATTGAGTGACTCCGAAGCGACTACAGCTGGTTAGCGACTACGTTTGCGACTTCAGAGGTGCGACTACAACACCTAGTCATTCATTAGTCGCTAATAATTGTGACTTCGTTCAAGGCGTCGCTTCGTGGTAGCTAATAAGCGACTACGACACTCATTTACGACTACTGACCTACTTTGTTTATGTAGTCGCCCTGGAGTCGCTCAAATAAGCGACGACGTTCGGAGTCGCTCAGTGTAGTCGGTTATCGCGTGTTTTCTTATAGTGAATGAGCAACCAAAGATATTGGCATTCAAGGCAGAACAAGGGCATGAGGGAGCGGTACAGGCTATGATGCCTTCTCTAATGGTCACTTAGTCAGTGGGGATGGTTGGTTGAATGGCTAACCACCAAATATAAGGGTCACTCGAAGCGGTCAATACGTAAAACCTTAATCGGGCGTAAAACCGACTAAATCTACGAATTGCTTAGGTATGTCACGAACCATGACTTAGAATGGTTGATGATTGTCTAGTTCTGGACATGTAGATCTAAGAATGGAACAATAGATTCGTGATCTTAAGGCTTGGAAGAGATAGAATAAGTCTAAACCGAACACAAACCCAAAATTGATAGTGCGCTTAAGATCAAAAGAATCTGACTAATGCATATCTAATTATGAGAGGCTTACTGAATAACCTTTCGAGTTGTACTCGAGCAGTATGTCGAAGATGTTATTATCATACTCCATGAGAAATCCCTTCCGAAGGTAGGGCGAAAAGGCGATAGAAAAGAGAAATAGTATACAGATGAAACGGTCTGGAACGAGGACTTTGTTAGCTGTCATTTAATGAGATATTAAATCATCTCCCTTTAAATAAGAAGAGTGAGAACACAGAGAGGCATACTCTACATCGGTAACGTCAGAAATCATCAATAGCCTCGTAATTATATTAGCAGTCATTTAATGAGATATTAATGCTAAGACGTACTCTACCTCGGTGTTCTATCGGGTCGTCGAGTCCTCAAGGTAATTCATACATCATCAATAGCTTCATCGATCTCAGTCGGGAGCGGCAAAGTAGAAGACCGAAGAAGCTATTGATGTAGTATGATTTACCATGAGGACTCGACAATGATCGATCTCAGTCGAGAGCGGCAAATTAGAAGACCGAAGAAGTTATTGATGCTGTATGATTTACCTTTATGGCTGAGTTGTTGTGTTATTATGGCTGAGTTGTTGTCCATCGACGTCTGAGATCAAGTTCTGTCCACCAAAATTATACTACCGAAAGCAATGAGTAGCAAATTATGGCTGAGTTGTTGTGTATTAAAGCAAATACATAAGAAATGATTTTTCATCAAGACCACTCGAAAGGTTACATAAGATCGAAGGGCAATCGAACGGTCTACAAAAGGCAGAAACGCCAAAGTTCCATCGAGGACTCAGATCCAGTTCTGTCCAACAAAATTATATTCCCGGAAAATAATGGAATCATCAAGTCCGGGAATATAATTTAGGTGGACATAACTTGAGCTGAGTGGTCGATGGAGCTTTGGCGTTTGTGTCTTTGTAGACGTTCGATCGGCCTACGATTCCTTGTCACTTTTCTAGTTATACTCGAGCAGTATGGCGGAGATGTCATCATCAGACTAAATGAAAAAGCCCTTCGGAGGTAGGGCGAGAAGGCGAGAGAAAAGACAAGAGAAAGAGTCTAAAGACGAAGAAACGCAACTCCCTTTAAAGACGAAAAAGGAAGAGATGGAGAGAAAAAATAAATTAAAGATGATATTCACCGCTAAGTTACGGGTTTTCAAATTCTATACGCGACTGACTTGTGTTACTACATTTTCCAATACCTAGGCCACCAAGTAAATAAAAAATAGATCAATGATCCCGTTAGATATGAAATTTTCTGAAACTACCGCGCGTTCTAAGTTGTCTCGATGTTTGTGTCGACCCGTTCTCTTACATCGGTAACGTAAAAAGATTTATTTTACGTTATATTACTCGTTCTCTTACCCGCATGGCTTATATTTTTAATCTTGCTGTGTTATGATTTATTTTTAAACTGGAATAATCTTATCTGTTGGATTGATTACGATCAACGACAATAGGAAAAAAAGAAATTAAAGATGCTATTCACGGCTGATTTACGGGTAGGAAAATTTCAAATACGAAGTATGACCTTTGAAATAACCTTGTCTCATACCTCAACCAGTATGTAAATAAAATCTAGATAACTCAGCTATTAGGGATACGTTTTACGGCTGGTTTACGTTTACTAATTAGTCTTATACAACCGAGATATATTAGTTGTTACAGGTAGGTTCTAACAGTTTATTCTGTTGGATTGATTACGACCGAGTTCTAACAACATGTCTCTAGAGCATCACATTGCTTTCATACATATAACTAAAACATCTACAGTAAAGAAGAACACTGACATCGTCTTCTTCATCACACACAGTTCCATTTTATCAATATGGCTACAAAAGTGATTTGCTAAGTTCATCTCAGCTTCTTGAATTCGTTGGAAATTCTCCCCCACACCGTATTTAACCTCTTGAACTTCCTCTTTAATTTCCTCATCATCCTGAGCCAAACGGTGGCGTATCTTAGCCAATTTCTTCCTCATATTTTCCAATTCATTGTCAACTCCTTCGTCCACCCATTTAAATACATGGCCGTCATTCTTCCACTGCCAAATGCAAACAAATCATTAGAATTGATAACATGTTCGACTTTAAGCATGCATTAACATGTCATAAGGTATCAATCCAAATCAATTACTTAACCAATTTTCGATTAACAATTTGAACTTTATTCCATCATACCTCCTCTTCTGCGGCTATAACGCATAGATAGAACCTCCGACAGAGATCCTCGGTCTTTTGCGAGGTCCTAACAACGATTAGGATGCCACACCAACAAGTCTTTGGAACTCCGTACACTGGCGTTCTCTGCCAGCTCGAACCACTTGACGCTGGAGCCTGCGCCGAACTCCCTAAGTTGTCTGACATGTCAGCTGGGCAACTATCTGATATGTCTGACATGGCTGCTCAAAATCTCGAGATTGTTGATACTGGAAGAAAACGATTTTGCGTGTCTTTTGTGTAGTAAGAACATATTCTTGTTTAAGTAAGTTGTAATATTAACTTGTATTGTCTGATTAGTATAAGGTTAACAAAGAAATAGTTGTAAAGTAAAAACTGCAAACGATTCAATTTTACCTCGGTAAGTACTAAGTAATAAGACATCAGCTGCCTCGTAATACGACATAACGGCCGTGTACTACGACTGCATTCAATTACGACGCCTGACCTGTGGAATAACCTAGTCTCAAACCTCAGCCAGTATGTAAATAAAAATTAGATAACTCAGCCATTAGATATGAGTTTTGAAACTATCGCACGTTTCATGTTAGTGTTTGGCTGAGCTATACAAAGACCTCTTTTAGGGATACGTTTTACGGCTGAGTTACGGTTACTAATAAGTCTTATACGGCTGAGATATATTAGTTGTTACGGGTAGGTTCTAATGGTTTATTTCTTTGGATTGATTATGACCGAGTTCTAACAACATGTCTCTAGAGCATCACATTGCTTACATACATATAACTAAAACAACTACATCAAAGAAGAACACTAACATCGTATTCTTCATCACACGCAGTTCCATTTTATCAATCTGGCCACGAAAGTGATTTGCCAAGTTCATCTCAGTTAATATTATTCGTTGGAAATTCTCCCCCACGTCGTCTTTAACCTCTTGAACTTCCTCTTTAATTTCCTCCTCATCCTGAGCAAAACGGTGGCGTAACTTAGCCAATTTCTTCCTAATCTTTTCCAATTCATCGTCAACTCCTTCGTCCACCCATTTAAATACATGCATGTCATTCTTCCACTGCCAAATGCAAACAAATCATTAGAATTAATAACATGTTCTACTTTAAGCATGCATTAACATGTCATAAGGTATCAATCCAAATTAATTACTTAACCTGTTTTCGATTAACAAATTCAACTTTATTCCATCATACCTCCTCCTCTACGGCTACAACGCATTGATAAAACCTCCGACACGGATCCTCGGTTGTTTGCGAGGACCTAACAACGATTGGGTTACCACACCAGCAAGTCTTTGGAACTCTGTACACTAGCGTTCTCTGCCAGCTCGAACCACTTGACGCTGGAGCCTGGGCCGAACTCCCTAGGCTGTCTGACATGTCTGCTGGGAAACTATCTGATCTGTCTGACATGTGTGCTCGGAATCTCGAGATTGTTGATACTGGAAGAAAACGATTTTTTCGTGGCTTTTGTGTAGTACAAACAAATTCTTGTTTAAGTAAGTTGTAATATTAAATTGTAATATTATGTTAATATAGGGTTACCAAAAAATAGTTGTAAAGTAAACACGGTGAAACGATTCAATTACTTACCTCGGTAAGTAATAAGACATCATTTGCCTCGTAATACGACATAGTAGTTATGTGATAAGAAATCATAGCCATGTAGTAGTACATTATGTATTCTTCACAGTGATTTACTGATAACGTTTTAATGTTAATAGCTGTTATTAAAGCTCAGACGTACTCTACCTCAGTAACGTAATAACTCATCAATAGCCTCGTAATACGAGTGATTTACGGTTACTAATTTTTCTTATACGACAGAGATATATAAGTTGTTACGGCTTTATTATTATGTTTCTGGGGCTGACTTATTATGGTATTACGTCTTAATTTGGCACAAAAGAGTTTTGGTTTAAAATGGCTTATTTATTGAATCTAATTTATCTGTTACGGCTGAGTTGTGTAGAATTAATAAACACTAACATTATACGTAATATTAACACATTAACACTATACGTTTTCCTATATAAAGAAATTATTTAAATATTAACACATTAACCCTAATATTACGTATAATAATTAATTAAGTCTGTGTTTTGTGACAACAGAGTTCTGGTTTAATGTGGCGTATTCATTGAATATAATTTATCTGGTACGACTGAGTTGTGAAGAGTTAATAATGGGTTAGCAATAGGACATTATATTTTATTATTATTTAGTGTATAAACCCAATATTTTAAAAAATGCATAATAATACGACATAAGAAAAGAGTGCTTTATTAAGAGAAGTCGATAGATTATAAAGTCTCGTAGGCCGATTGAGCGAACTACAAAAGGCACAAACGCCAAAGAACGCAAAAATAAAGAGGAGATAGATTGGGGATGCTTGAAGTCCCGGGGAGGCATGTCATAAAGTTGTGGAGCTTGAAGAGGAAATACATTTTTTTCATGACTTGACAATTCTCCATAAGCAATATAGCTTAGAGCGCTCCCTCCGCGACGACCATCCCCGTCTCCTCGACGACGATACGACCATCGCTCAGTATGGATACAATGACAAGACGACATGCTTGAGAAAGCAGACAAGGAGCAGAATGGCGGAGATGAGTTATTATATCAGACTCCATGAGAAAGCCCTTCTGAAAATTTCAAAGATGAATGCCAGAGAAAATTTAATAGAGTCTAGTGGAAGAAAAAGTTCTGGAACTAATTCGTATGAAACACATCTCCCTTTAAAGACGAAGGGGAAGAGAGAAGACAAAGAGGAAAATAAAAAAGAAATTAAATACTGTAATAATCTTATTCGTTGGATTGTCTATAATAAACGGCACAAGACAATGAGCAAACGGTCCTCCGTTGTAGAGTTCCGTCCAATTGTGTGTATGTTCAGGGAGAAAATCGATTTTGTGTGTAAACTCAACCATCAAGTAAATAGCGATGTGTTGCTCTACGGCTGAATTCAGATTCAACAAATTTTCTAAGCGGCTGATTCTAGTTTAATTATGTCCCATATCTCAGCGGCAGACGAAAATATAACAACATAACTCATCCGTTAAAAATGAAAATCAAAGATAACGCGTTACATTTTTACTCGATTTTAGTGCCGACCTGTTCTCTTACATCGGTAACGTAAAAAGACATCATCTCCCTCGTGCTATGTCATACTTTCTCAGGAGATATGACATATCATAGCTGCGTCATAAGACATCATAGTTGACTAATAGGACATCATAGCTGCGTAATAAACATCTCAACTTGTAAAAATATTATATTATTATACGATATAGGGTTGATGTGCGAATATTTTACTATTTTAAAAATATTATTTACAGTATTGTGTTGATGTGTTAATATTATATAAAGTATAAGGTTTAGTGTTGATACGACCCTGGCCAGCCTCCAGCTTGAAGCTAGAGGAA